>BQNB010007730.1:0-92521 GCA_026074375.1 Tanacetum coccineum | reverse complement strand
GTAAATAGGTTTTATTTTCCGAATTGAGTAAAACCTGTCAAATTTGCTTATGTCATCACAGATACTCAAGAAAACTAAAAAATTTCCGGTTAAAATGCTACATGGTAAATGCAGTGCGAATTGTTGTCTCATATTGAAATTTTTGCTATATATATTCACATAAAGTTTTGCTATATATACACATACCTTCATTGATAGAGAGAATTTCAAAGATTATAAATGAAGCAGAGAATTAGATTTTTTAGAAATGAAATCTAGTGAGAAATTTTATTGAATTGCACTGTTTGGTAGCGTCAGAGAATTGGAAAAAAAAATAATCACGCAAATCTTTTTTTCTTTTTAAAAAAGATTTAAATAGAAAAATAAATAAATAAACAAATAATAATAATAATAAATATTATTATTATAATAAATAATACTAATTATACTAATAATAATAATAATAAATAATAAATAATAATAATAATAATAATAATAAACTATAAAAATAAAAATATAATAATAAATAATAACAATAATAAATAATAATAATGATATTAACAAATAATAAAATATTACTAATAATAATAAACAGTAAAATAATAATAATAATAATAAATATTAGTAATAAATAAAGAAATTATAATAATAATAAAATAAATAAATTATTATTATTATTATTATTATTATTATTATTTATAATAAAAATAAATAATAACAATAAATAATAAATAAATAAAACGTAAATAAATCTCTTTTTTTTGTGGCTCAAATGAATTCTCACAAGTAAGAAATGGTTTCCACATCAATTATGATGGAAATGGTTTCCACACCAATTACAAAGTACTCAACTCCTCAAAGAATTCAAATTTTCACCTTTTTTCTTTCTCTACCAACCAAACAATGAAAATGAAATCAATTCTATTTCTCTTCCTCTAATTCTCTCTACCAAACATACCCTAAGCGTGTAGAAACCATGAATGCATATGCTTATTAATAGTGAAGTTTTATGTTCAAATTAAATTTCAGTTGCTTCTACACACAGGGTTAATGCATGTTTGCTCTCTTTTTTCCTCTACTTGTGAACTAGCTGTATGTAGGAATTTAAATAAACGGTTAACCATTAACAACCACGAGTACGCAGCGGATTTGGATCAAGTTTGGTACATATGATTAACACACAATAAACATAAATGAAATCATACCTCTTGAAGAATCAAATGCTAATGAAACAAAGTGGATAAGTTTCCATTCTATGAGTGCTCACACAAACACGTCCAACGAATGCGCCCGGATGCTAGTCCTACTTCACGTGTATCCCAAACAACTATTGTAACACCTTGCTAACTGAATCAAGTACCAAAACCAATCCAATTGAACTGTACCGAAATTCAGTAAGCTAAACTAGGGTTTTACCGAATTTTGGTTCTACCGAAAATCACCAAACAAATCCCTAGATCGTTTCCACCGATTGTCACACTTTGAGAACCTGTAAACCAATATCATAATCTGCTATGTAACCTGTAGGAATCAAATCACACTTCGTTATCCCTATTATAGATCACCGAAAATCAGCAGATAAGAAAAGGGGTGAACCGAAAATCCAAGAACCCTAATTAGGGTTTTGTAGATCGATTGTTTTGGAGTGGAAAAGTGAAACGCAGCTGTTGTGAGTTTTCTTTGGATTGTTGTGTCGTATATCTGAGTTAGGGGTGTTGGCTTTTATAGCCTTCAAGCCCTAGATATATTTTAATTAGGAAACTACTTTCCTAACCTTATCATGACACTTCCCATAATCCTTATCCTCCATGAAAACGAACCTAGACATCCCTCATGAACCTTATGGCCGGCTGACTTTGCTAGGCACCCATATGATTCATGTCTAGTCGTTTTTAGTCATTTGGTCTACAATAGAAACGCACGTGAAGTATTAAACGCACTCTAAGTGTTTAACGTGTGTGCCCCCAATAGGCTCACACATTTCTAGTCGTACATAGCTAGTCCAACTACCATAATCCAACAGCTCCCACTAGGGAGTTGGAATAGCAGACTACCCATATACTAACGACGGAAACGTCTAGGAACACTCACATTCGTTGTTAAAACTAGAAATGTCTGAGATCAAGTTTCAAAAACATTCTCAGTAGCATGGTTATGTATCTCTTGCTATAATCACCCCTTTGTTCAAATACCGTTAAACCATGGATATGGATCCTAATCATTCCATATAGTTTAAACATTTAGATTCTCGTTATAGAACTTAATACAGATATACCAAATGTAATAAAGAATCATCTTGCATTACCCTTTGGGTGTGGCTACACAATTATCTGATTAATTCTGGAGAGGCCCCAATGGTATCATACTGCACATCAAGTGGAGGAACAAATTCTTTGTTGAATACAAGTGTTGTGAATGCTGCTTCACATCACTTCCAATAATAGCCTTTATAACTACCATTTTCAGGTTAGCGTTTGACTTGGAATTAAAAAGTGATATCCACACATACCAGAACTTTTTTGTATTCTCAAGTCTAAGGATGACTTAACTAACCATTTTTCGATATTTTACTCATGACTAAGGATTCAAAAGTAAATATTCGAAGATTGGAGTGTCCAATATGCATCCCTTGTGAATAACATATGAGTTTGGCTGAAATCATCCATATATTCAAAGAATATAACCAACACTCACATTTGTCTTATGTAACAATACTCCCATATTGTTAACCAACAATGGACATATTTAGAATGATAAATCATTCAAGGATTAAATATGCAAATATAGGATAAACAATTGTTATATGAATGATAACAAATCCTCGTATCTTATTCAACAGAAATAAAATTGTCTTACAATCCCAATTACCCACATGACTAATAAACACAGATTTACATGAGAGTACTAGCTGGAAGCATTCCAATATTCCTAGTAAGTTTCGAATGCTTTGGAAAAGCTAACGCTTTTGTAACCGGATCAGCTAAGTTGTCATATGTGTGAACTTTTTCTAACTTTATATCACCAAATTCAATAACTTCACGAAGGTAGTGAACTTTGGCACGGAAATGTCTAGCACCTTTAGTGATTCCAGATTCATTAGCTATAGATTGGATTGCTCAGTATTATCACAATACATAATTAATGGGTTTTTTCAATGGTCTGGGAAAACACCAAGCCCATAAATTGAATTCCTAACCATACGGCTTTCCTAGAAGCATCAACGGCAGCCAATAGTACTCAGCTTACTGCAGATGAAGTAGCGAAATATGCTTTGGCTTGGCACTCTTCCAATCAAACAGCACCTTCATTCAAAACGGAAGCACATATCAGTCTGAGACTTGAGGTCATCAGCATCCATCAGATATCCAACATCAGTGTAGCAAAAAACCCTGAGCTCTCATTTAAATCACCTCCGTAAACTAGAAACATATCCTTTATGTATTCTTGGATATACTTTAGAATGTTCTTACAGTAGTCCATTGAAAGATCACCTAGATTCCTGTTGAATCGGCCTGTTATGTTCCTGAGCGAACGCAACATCAGTGCCGCGTACATCTCATAGCATACATAATAGACCCAACAGCCGAGGGCATATGGAACATTTTTTTTGGACACCGATATACGCCTTCAACTCCAGCAGGTGTTGAGGCACCTTGTGATTTACTCAATCTAAGCTTTTCTTGCATGAGTATACTTCTATCACGTTTTTGAATTCTCCAATGTAAATCCGCTTTAAGGATTTTCTCGATATAACACTTTGACATAAGCCATCAACCGTCGTGATCTATCCTCTGTAGATCTTGATTCACAAGAATATATGCAGCTTCTACCTAAATTCTTTCATAGCAAAACATCTTTCAAGGTAGGATTTTACATCTTGTAACATTGGAATGTTTGTTTCAATGAATAATATGTCCTTCGACATGACATGATTAGGAAAAGACATTACTCCCACTAGCTTTTAGATATACACAAGGCTCATCAGCATTTTGAGTGAAACCAAATTTCTTAATTTCATCATCAAAACGCTTATTCCATTGCCTTGATGCCTGCTTAAGCCCATAAATGGAACGCTTCAGCTTGCATACACGCTTTGGATATTTTGGATTTACAAAACCTCAGGTTTGCTCCATGTAAAAACCGTTCATTAAGAATCTATAGAGGAATGCAGTTTACATCTATTTGCCAAATCTCATAGTCAATAGTACAGCACTATGGCTATAATAATCTTAAACTCTAATGTCTGTAACAGGTGAAAAGTTCGCTCATAATCATCCCTGGGGGTTTAGTAAGCCCTTGCGCCACAAAGACGAGCTTTATAGTGTGTACAACTATCATCCATATCGGATCTTTTTTCTTAAAGAGCCACTAGTTACCAAACGGTTCTTTCCATTAGGAGGAAGTTTAACTAAGACCCAAACTTCGTTGTCTTTCAAACGGATTGCATTTCCACATTCATCAAGCCAATTAATCCAGTTAATCAGACTTCAGGGTCTAAAAATGCAGCTTAAGTTAAGCGGGTTCACCGAGACCCTAACTCATGTTCCTCAGCATCGAGTATAAACACAACGGATCTGGGGACTTCGTGTCCTTGTGGACCTACTAACAGAATGGAATGATTCACTTTGTAGTTTCATCCATATCTCGAACATAAGCCTCTCATGATTTACGCTAAGTGTCTATAGAAAATGCGTAACTTCTTCTTGAATAATTTTCAAGATCTTCTAGACCTCCCACTTGCTTCTTATTTATAAAACTATTCTTCTAGGAATCTCAGAATACGAGCAATAAGGTCTTTGTTCTCGGTGGTAGTAGAAAAGAATATCCTATTTGTTTCCTTTGGGTATCCTATGAAGATACACTTAATAGACCTGGGTTCTAACTTGTCAGGCTTGGTAAGAGTATCTCTTAACAAGTGCCTCACAACCCCAGACTTTTAAGTAAGACAACTTAGGGGCTTGCCTATGCCATACTTCGTATGGTGTCTTTTCAACCTTCTTAGTTGGAACCATATTGAGAATGCGTGTAGCAGTCTCAAGAGCATAATCCCAAAAGGACTTTGTAAGAGTTGTTTGACTCATCATAGATCAAACCATATATCTAGTAGGGTTCTGTTTCTCCTCTCTGAACACATAATTATACTACTAACCATTGAGTTGTGGAGTGTAAGGGAGGAGTACGATGGGCGATAATCCCATGACCTTTAGATGATCCACAAACTCTTGACTCAATATTCGCCCCCACAAAGAATCAGAATGCAAACGATTTTTATGGTCTATCCCGAGTTGGTTTTCTACTTCCTTTTGAAACACTTTGAAAGTTTCAAACACTTCATGTTTATGTTTCAACAAGTAAACATAACCATAACGACTAAAGTCGTCAGTGAAAGTGACGAAGTAGCTTGCTCCTTGTCTTGACATGATCTTAAATTGGGCACATAACACGGTGTTATTCAGTCCAAGTAAGTCTTTGGCGCTTCCCCACTTGATGTGTGTAATGGTTTTCTGCCATCTTTCCAAACATACAAGGACACATTTTTCAAAAGCCTTATGGTTTAGTTGAAGTTGAGAAAGTTCGCGTGTTTGCAACTTTCAATGCGTTTCTGCTGATTTTCCAAGACGACAATGCCACAAGAGAGCAGAGTCCAAGTCTAGCTTGGCTCTTTTTGTTGGCTTACCAGTATCTATAGAACTTTCAATTTGCCTAAGAATTAGACATAATCATTTCAAAATACCATCCCTTGGGATAGCACTAAAATAAACCATGTTATTCCTAGAAACCTGAATTGTATTATTCACGAAGCGGTTAATAAAACCATCTTCGTACAAATGGGAAACTGAAATTACTCCTCTATTAATAGAAGGAGCATAATGACAATTGTTCAAAACAATAACTAATCCGCTAGGGAGAGATAAATCAAAGTTGCCAATTGCTTCCACAGCTTCACATTGACCATTGCCCACGTACAAGCTAAGAGCCCCCGGCTTCGGTTTCCTACTTGCCCTTAGACCCTGCTTTGTATTACAAATATGAGTACCACAACCAGTGTCCCATAGATCCATGGATCTAATAAGGAATGTATTGAGTTATATACGAAGATACCTGAACTCCACTCAAAGGCTGCATATTCTTTTTTCTTTTTCATCAACTAGGATAAGTACTGAGAACAGTTTCCTCTCCAATGTCCAGTCTTCACACAGCTCATGACAGATTGAGTCCTTTTGCGGGATCTTCCACTCTTGGGTGGAGGGGAATCTTAGCTTGGGAGCATAAGCGTGCTTATTTTCCCATTCCCTTGATTTTGTCCCTGGCAGCCATTTAGGGTTGAGGTTTTTTGTGCTTTTTACCTTTCTGGACTTTACCCGCTCAAATAACATGCAGAGCAGGAGCGTTGTTCTTGGGCAGATTAAGAGATTTGCTCATGGGAGCTTTTAGCATAGCATGCACTCGTAACTATCTTCCACAGGCTAAGCATATTGGTAATTTTTGCACAAACCTACAAATTCCTTGCGTAGACCGATTAAGAATCAGACTACGGCAAGGCCAAGTGTCATGGGTACTCCCAAACAGCTCTAGATGTCAATAAGCCCCTTCATTTTCAGAACATACGAGCTAACTGGCTGCCCTTCTTCCTACTTGCAAGAGTAAAAATCTCGCGTAGTCTGAAGAAGCTCCTACTCTGCTTGCTAAGCAAACAGAGTTTTTAACTCTTACTTAGCATTCATTACATGGTGGTTTTTCTAGATTTCGTTAGATCTCGGGCTTCATGTCATGAGCATGAGTCCAACAATTCTCATTTTGATCCTTTACACCCAAGCAGTAATGAGCTGCCAAGGATTTCAGGAGCACTTGCTGACCCGCAGAGCTAACAAAGTAGGAGGAAGTGGTTGCTCTATGAGGCATTCAACTATCCTTAATTGATAGTACTACGAATCCTAATTGTCGATACCACAATCAATAAAGTTAGGTCTAGTCAGTTTTTGTTTCTCGAAGAAACCCTTGAAGACCGAATTGTTAGCTGACGAGGTTGTCATCTACAATTAGAAAAAGTTTAAAATATTAGTATTGTCGACTAATATAAAATTCTTAAAGGAATTAACTACCCCAATTAATTACTAATAAGACTAAGATCACAACTTGCCACCACTTAGTTACAGAAGGTCTGACCCAACGAATAAACAATTAGGGCAAAGAGGTAAGGCTACGAGCGTTAATTTGCATGGAATGTCCAACCTCTTAGATTTAGAGACTAATGACATTAGTAACATCTTATAGTATGTCAAAAACAATTTGATCTCATATTAATGCCTCGGGTCCGAGGTCCCTACCAGGAAACTCGATTTAAAGTCCATCCAAAACAGAACGTGCGTAAAAGTAGACAATAGATCACTGACCTATGAAAAAATTCGTCATGGGTTGGCAAGGCCCTGAGGTCTGACCAGAGAGGTCAAGCCAAATGCACGTGTTCTAGTTTTGGTTGGCATAGACTTAAAACTTCATATAAGGGTATTCACATAAATGTGAGAAAATTGTGTACAAGAAGCATGCAAAACAACTTGTAGTACAAAGTTAAGAAAATATTTTGTTAACCTTTTTGGTATAGGCATCATTTCGTCAAATGTTCATGGTAGCTCCATTTAGGACGCACAAAGAAGCGGAGAAACAGGTCAGCGCGAAGCGTATTAAAAACCTGATTTCATTTGGGGAATCTTACTTCAACCAGCCTTAAACTTCTCTTATAGTTTGTCCATAATGGGTGAGCCATACTTCCAATTGACTAATGATGCTATTGTATGTTAAGAAACCTTTTGTAACATTAGTGTTTTTGTTGCCCAATATGTGGGATTACAAATTGATCAAACCCTATATTGAAACTCCTACTTGGTCCGAAAACATAAGTAATTCCAATAAATTTCTCCCTCAATGCCGAAGCCTGTAGTGGGCGGAGAAAATAAAGATTAATCAACCCCATACGCGCATAGTAAAACACTAAAGCATCACAAAGTAAATCAAATTTCAATAAGTTTAATGTCCGTATTAATTTGTCCAAAAACCCCGTTTCGCAAATAAACACATAACTTCCGGTCACAAGGAATAAAATTACGTGAGATAATATTAGACATGTTTTAATACAAAATTTCTCTATATGTATTAGTTTGGTTTTTGAGAGTTGCAAAAAATCCATTTTGCAAATATTGACTAAGACACAACATATCAAACATATAAGCAATTAAAATAGGACTAGAAAATTTATGATTAAATTGAGGAACAAACTCTTAAAATAAAGCAGTAAATTACATATGCCTCGAGTTCTCAAAAGGAGTCTTCCCCAATGGAGGAACCATAAGACTCTCACAAAGGTTTTTTGCTAAGTACCTAGATTGGCCAACATATCCATCATATAATCATGATGCGTAGTCTTATAGCCGAGATTAAGCAAGAATATAATCACAAAGGCAGCTTAATTAACAATTATATTATGATCTATTCTCTTTTTATCAATATAACATTATAGTTGATTCTAGGTTGTTTATTCATTATTTATGGCAAGGATTGCATGACCATTCCATTATTTTTAATAAAAACAATAAATAAACTAATTTCATGCAGCCCTAGCGTGTTTTAAATCGTATGTAATACATAAATACTAAACAAGTTGGCTCGTGAAGCCACTATTGGAATCTAACAATTAAGTTAACCAATTTAACTCTTACGAGTACGCAGCGGATAGATCTAGTCTAGTACATATTATTAACATAACATAAACACATAAGGAATTAAATAGCGGTAAATAGAAATCATACCCTTTAGACACCACAATAATGAAACAAGTGACTAAGTGGTCCACCGTCTACGGAGAACGCTCACGACAAACACGTCAAACGTAGCACACCCGGATGCTAGACTACACTACACGTATAACATAATACAACCCTTGTATTATAATTACCCTGAATAAATGCCCCAAACCTCTCTTGTACTGTAACACACGGAAATTCAGGAAGATGATATTAGGGTTTCACCTAATTCGGTTGTAACCGAATTAGACAGAATAAACCGAATAAGCCCAAATCAAAACCCAAATCGAATAAAACAGCTCCCACTCCTTAGGAACAAGTAAACCAAAATAATAAACCTCCTGGAACAGCTTTAGATCGAATCTCAATACGAAAAACCTCTAGTGAGTCTAACCGAATTAGGCAGCACCGAATTTCGATGAACCCTAATTATAGTCTTTAGTGTTCGCTTATATGAAAGAAAAGGATAATGAAAAGATCTATTCACAGGGATGTTGGATGGTTTGTGTTAGTCGTGTATATGAGCTAGGGTAGAGGGCTTTTTATAGCCTTCAATGACCTACTCATGATAAGGCTTAAAGTCTTCAACTTTAACCTTATCACAACTCCTTTCCAAGCCTTATCATCTTTCCCTTCTACTCATCCCTTCATACATTGAACCTAGACCTCACCTAGAACCTTCCTTGGCCGGTTATACCTTTAAAACAACTAAGGAGTTCTTGTCTCTCGTAGTATGTCCAAATTTGGTTTTACATAGAAACGTTTTTCGTGAAGTAACATAACGCGCTCTAAATGTTTTTCGTGTGTGCCCCCAATAGGCTCACACACTTCTAATCGTATGTGTGCGCATCCAACTTCCATAATCCAACACCATGAAACGCCCATGACACGAATTATTATTTTATTTTCATATTTTTTAGACCGAATAGCATTTAGCCGCCGGTCAGATTAATCTAACAGGCGGTCAAATGACCTAAATCCCCATTAACTGACTGTCAAAGTAGTCTGACCGTCGGTTAAAACCTCAAGTCAGATCCTTCACAAATGTGTTAGTGGTATATAGCACCTTGCACACACCGTCAAAACAGACCCTTTGAAACTGTATAATAAGCTCCTGCACACACTGCTCGAAAACAATAAAGAAACAAACAAGGCTTACTACGGAATGTAAATGCGGAATATAAACGACACAATATATAACATGGTATCCATGTACTATGTAGTCGTGGCAGTCTACGGATCCCTCAACCATAAAGATATATTAAGCTCTGAGCTAGAACTGTCTCAGGCTACGTGCTAACAGTCACGACCCGTGCTCTAACTCACGACTCTGCTTAAGTGTGAGACCTATCTTTAGTTACATATTCTACCGATGTGGGATTGGGTTTGCACCCAACAATCCTCCCCTCAAACCCAATACTACAATAAGCCTCCCCTCCAACGATACAGGACGCAACCTGTTCTAGAGTCGCTGGACCACCTATCCTACTCTATGTGAACGGCGTGATCTGCTCTACCTGAGCTATCGTTGAATCTAGTTTAACTTGGGGTTACACCACCTGCGCCACACACATAGGGACCTATATTATTCTTCACAACTCAATAATCTCCCACTTGGAGGCTAATCACTTCACTGCTCTCCACCTCAAGTAATCTCTGTAAACTTCGAACCATCTTCCCTTAAACAATGCTACTGCTCTAACCTTTCTGTATCGCCAAACATAAAGAACACGTTGCACTAACCAAACACAGGGCTAGGAGACTTTCGATACAAGGTATCCTGAACTAACATCATTAAACTGGGAATAACCTCTCTCTGGTAAGACACCATCATCTGTTATCAATTCACTCGGAGGCCCATTGAAGCTACGCAGAACTTCAACTTCTCTTTCATTACCAACCTGGTGAACATCGCTGCAAGGCTCTTCGTTCCAAGAATCTTCAATAAAGATAAGGACCTTTCACTTATCAATATCCAAACAAGCTTTGCCCAACTGCAAACCTTTAGATTCTTAGCAAGATGAATCGAACTCTTAGTATATCTGTCACAGTATTAAACACTTTTTGCCTGAGCTCAGTCTAACTTCTTAAGAGATTTCTTCAACCATATCAACTCTCTACTTGCTTATGCAACTGCCATAAACTAGACTTCTATAGTTTACATAGTAATACTCTTTTGTAGTCTTGACTCTCACTCGACTGTTGTTACACCAACTGTAAGCACATAACCAAGCACCTGCTTCTGAGAGCATCTATCCTCCATCTCGAACATTAAGGGAAACTACTACATAGACTTGTTAAACTCTGCCATGATAGAGCCTGCGACCAACATGTCATCAACCTTTAATAGTTGTCTAATGTAGGATGAACCATATTATTAGAGTATCAACATTGGTTCATGGCACATTACTAGCACCTTATACTTTTGCATAAAACTGTCAAATTTCAAGTACCGTAGCCTCGGTGCTTGAATAAGTCCGTACATAATTTCCTTCAATTTGCACTTTAGGTTTTCTTCCTGCCTAACTAGCTGAAAACCCTTGCTTCTGTGCTATGTAGATGTATCATTCAAGGCTCCCACATAAGAAGGCTCTTGCAGCTACAATACTCAAGACTAACTTGATTGTAGTCATCCTCACAACTGGAGAGAAGATCTCATTGTAGTCTACCCCTCGTTTCTGTTGGAAACCCTTAACTACTAATCTAGCCTTGTAGCCTTTACTGCCATTCTGCTCTTCTTTAACCTTGAACATCCACAATCTTTGTGATGTCTTCTTTCCTGCTGATAATCTGACTAAGGAACATGTCTGGTTCTTTTCAAGTGAAACCATCTCTTTAATAATAGCCTTCTCCCACTGTACGGATTCTTTGCTACTCAAGGCTTCTGAATAAGACTCTAGTTCACCATTCTCTATCAGTAGCAAATAGCTTGCTGATGGAGAGTACCTTACTGAAACCCTGGACTCTCTGGTGGATCTTCATACATATGGAGTCTCGGAGCCTCCCTCCTTGGAGGATGCTCCGTCTTCAGAGTATTCTTCATCTGATCTTCCACTATCCTTGAAGCTTCCATTATTTTCGGACCCCTCACTCGTATCTGAGCTCCCACCTGGGCTCTGGGTAATTTCCGAACTCAACCCATGCTCTGCAAAAATGTTACCATTCTCTACAAGGTTCTCTGTAATGTCTACTAATACCACTTGAGTCTTCTGTATTGGCTTCGTTAAGATACTTGAATCTGTCATAGACCTGGCTTCATAAATCGAGTCCACAAATGTGATATCTCTGCTTTGGATAACCTGGTGACTCTTCATATCCCAAAAGCTGTATTGCACTTCACCTGAGCCGCTGCCTATAAATGTATATTTCATGGCTTCTTCGCAAACATCTTTCACCTTAACAAATAAGTCATAACCAAATTCCTTCAAGTGTGCGAGACTAGTATCCTTCCCTCGCCATTCCTCCTCTAGAATATTCAACCCTATCGGAACATAGGGTATGCGGTAGATTAAGTAGGTCGTACTAACTGAATCTGCCCATAACATCTTCAGAGCCTCTGCACGAATCCCCATGCTCTCTGCTCTGAATGTTCGGCTTAATCTTTCAGTAACACCAAATTGTAGAGGTGTTTCCGAGACTATTTTTAGCATCGCAATCCTGTTCTCGACAAAAAACTTAATCGGTCGGCTATTATACTCTCCACCATTATCAAACTTCAAACACCTCACCTGAAGGTTTGAATTATACCTAACACAACTCCTACTGCAGTCTTCGATAACAGTATCATAGTAGCGGGATCCTCAGATTGATGCAATAAATGTAGGGCCATAACCTTCTGTATGAACTAGCTCTAACATCTGTAATTTCCTTGTCTTCTCTGACATCATGAAGGAAAGCTTCCTCTGCTTCTCCAAACCACCTAGCTTATAGAAGTAGATATCTACCTTCCATACATCTGAAATGTTGCCTTTGGAAGCTAACATGCTCATACCAATCTTGCTCATATCACCAAGTCTTTGGTGCTATAGAGTTGCACTGCCACTACCATTAATAATTGCGCCAATCCCTTCGGGGTGTACTTTATCTCTCCTATCTTCTATGATTTCAACATGCTTCTGTTTTGCTTCTTATCCTCTGTCGTACACTCTGCCTTGTTTCTATCCTCTGCACTTAACAAATAATTTGCATATTCTCTGAATGTCTTCCGACGAATATCTTCAAAAAAGAATCAAATCTTGAATCTCTTTGAATGTTAGCTTATTAGTTCTATACAAACCACTAACTGTTGTAATAGTGCTTGACTAACTCTAGGACTACGAAGATAATAATAACAAAGATGTCATGCTTGTAGGTTTGGCTTCTGCCAAAGGCTCCTAAAGCTTCTTTTGATATAGAGAGTCTTCGATCTACATCTTCTAGAAACCGAAATCATAACCATCATACTGTCGATCTTTATCTTACCATCTTCTGCCATTGTTTGTCGTAGCCTGGCTTTGATACCACTTTGTTAGGGTATTGATGTGTCGTTGTCTGTAGGTTGTTATTTAATGATTATCAAGTTTTAAATTTATATTTAGCCGACAAACCTAAAGACAACACTCTAATGGGAAGTGTACCCGGTCAAGATGTAGCTTCGCGGTAAGTAGGGTGTCGAACATTAAGAGAAAACATTAACCTAAGATTCTATTAGTATTTTAATCTATCTAGATTAGTCTAATTACTGGTTAAACCTAAGAGACTAGCACAGGTTTAGTGGTGACAAAGATTAATTCTAAACACAATAAACACGAAATCAAATAATCACAAGATAAAGGAATGGTGCAAGCCAAATAATAGAAAACTGTATTAACCTAATGCTAAATCTGATTATAAGTTATTTGTATATTTAGTTGCAATGGCATACTTATGTTTCGAGGCGACATATCAAACATTACGACTTAGCGGTAACTTTCTTCCTAATACATAGAAACGAACACAAACCTATCATGATTAAACAAAAATGATTTTTAAAAGTTGAAAATTGGTGCACAAACCCTCTTCATAGGGTACTCAATCTGTTTGAGCTTATTTGTGCTTTTAGAGCTTATTTGACAGCTTAAAATAAGCTGTCAAATAAGCCCTTGAGATTTGCCTTAAAGCTCCCCTGGTGCAAAGGGGAGACTTTAGGTTTAGTTTTCTCAGCCTTTAAGTCCACTTAAGCCCAAGTAATTGGCTTATTTCAAGAGCCAATAAGCTCTTGTTTAAGTCCTCAAAGTTTCAGACTTTGAAGAGCTTATTTGTGTGCTTAATTTTAAGCCCAAACATGCCCTTTGGCTGTTTTTGAGCCCCTTAGGCTGAGGAATTGCTTATTTTTTGATTCTGGCTTATTGAGCTTATTCCATAAGCTCCCTTGTGTTCTTACAGCTTATTTAGATTAGATAATTAGTTGTTAAGCTTATTTTGCTTTTTTCTAGCTTATTTGTCCAAGCCTTAAGCATTTTAGCCTTTTAAGCTCATTTTAAGCTTTTCTGTCATAATAAGCTTCCCACAGCTTATTAGGCCTTAAGCCTTTAGACTTTTAAGCTTATTTAGATTAGTTTAGCCCTTTTGTTTATTTTTCCTTTTCCTAGCTTATTTGCCTAAGTGACTTAGTAACATTTTAGTTTTAAGCTTTGTTTCTAGTTTCTGTCAAAATTAGGCTTATTTTCTAGCTTATTCTTTTGTCAAAAGTTGAAAGTGCTTTCATTAATGTTGTAGAGAATAAGCCCCTTAGCAACTTTCATGTTTTAAGTTTTTGCTAAATCTCACTTTTTAATAAGCAAAAAAATTAAGCCATGTCGTAGGGTCTGTTTTGAATATCTTTGATAGTACAGGGTTACCCGTCTTCACTATAGTGTAAATTGTTAATAGTTTGCCCGCCTACCTTTCACTTTACTTTTGTTCATTTTCTACCCTAGAGTTTTTCAAAAAATAAAAAAGGGGGAAAGACACTTGGCCCGGGTGAGCAAGACTCGAACCCGGGACCAAGCGATACAATCCCCCCTTTAACACCACACTTACCACTGCGCCCTTGGGTCTTTTTCGTTAAAGACTCAAGGGCCTATTTATTTAAAGGGGTTTTGAGCTTATAAGCCTATAAGCTGAATAAGCTTATTTTCGGGCTTATTTGTTGAGCTTATTTTTGTCTCTTATTTTTCGTAGGACTGTCAAGGTGTCTAGTATTTTTAGAAAAAATTTCAGAATTTTTCGTAATCATTTAATATTTTTTATAATTTAATTTAGTTAAAAGTTTATTTAATTCATAAAAAATACAAAAATTATCAAAAAAATATTTTGCTTTTTTAGAAAATTTTCTTTTATCATCTAGTTTGTAGGAAAAATATAAAATTTTTCGTAGGGTCATTTTTACAACTTTTTACTTTTTAAAGCACGGTCCGGGTACGGGATTTTGTTTTGACTCGTTTTTGGGTCAAACGAACTCCGTTTTCGGTCTAGTCTTTTTCATTCTTCGTTATTTGTCCCGTAGAGTAGTTTAGAAGTGAAAATTTCTCCGTAGAGTTATTTTTAAAGATTTTAGGTTTTTCCCCCTTTGTTCGGGATTCGTGCTTTCGTTTTTTAGCTTAAATTCATAATTTTTAGGTTTTTCTTAAACGTTTTTGTTCGTTATCATCTAATTTGACTTTTTCAACTTCCCAAACTAATTCCTTCCTTCAAACTCAAATCTTCGATTGTATCGATTTTCCATTCCAGCCTCGTTGGGGATAAACGACCCGGGAACACTCTATACTACTTCTCGGTATCATTGATCTTGTTGATTTTTAGACTTATATACATATTTTATATTTTATTATATATTATATATATATAGTGTGAAAACCCGCAATCATTTCTCAAGTGTGTTTGGTAGAGAGAAATAAAAAAGTGGAGAATTGAAGAGAATTAAGTTGGGAAATGGAGAGAAATGGTAGTGTAATTTTTGTCCACCTTATTTCCTTAATTTTGATAGAGAATTTGGAGAAATGGGTTTTTATTTTTATTTTTGTTTTTTTCTTTTATTTTTCTATTTTTTTATAATCACAGTCGGGTCAAATTCGGGTCAAGACTAAAAATTTCATACTCGAACCCGACCCTATTTTAATTTTGGTTACTCGGGTTCGGTTCAATTCGGGTCGGTTCAACTTGGGTCGGGTCCATTCGGGTTCGGGTCAACCCAAATATGTGTAAAATGTAATAAAAAAATGCTATTTTTTTACTCTTTTAAATAGAAAATTTATATTAAAAAAATTAACAAAATCTTTGTTCGGGTCGACTCGAACCCGAGTTAGCAAAACTTTTTCAACCCGATACCCGACCCTATCTAGCATTCGTGTTACTCGATTCACCCGAATATTTTTTTTTGAATCGGGTACCCGACCCGAATAGGCTTAATAGGGGTCGGGTCCGAATAGGCTTAACCCGACCCGAGTAACCTGACTCGAAAAAAATGATGGTGAAATTATTGTATTATAATCGTTCTTTATTTTTAGTTTTTTAAAAGAAGAAAAAAATTTCGTGATTATTTTTTATTTCAATTCTCTTGTGTTACCAAACAATGGAATTCAATACATTTCTCATTCAATTCCATTTCTCTGAATTCTATTCTCTACTTCATTTTTAATCTCTGAAATTCTCTCTACCAAACGTGCCCTTAGAGGATAGGAGAAGAGAAAAAAGAAGAAAGAATGTTTGAAAGAGGTGAGGAATACATAGGCCAAGAGGGGTATTTATAGGCCAAGAACCCAAATGTGAGTAAATGATTCCGAGTGTGACGTGTTGGCCGCGTGTCAGCGCATGGCCAGCGCGCCAGAAGCCCGAAACCATTTTTTGGGTTCTTGGCTTTTTAATTACCCGCATTTGTTAAACCTCCAATTATACTTCACGCTATGACCTTTCAGTCCTTCTTACACTCAAGGTCAACCAACTCAAATAGCCATTTGATAAAAGCATTTGTGAAGTATTTAAAAGCCTTTCGCTTATCCGATATTGTAAAGAGAGAAAAGAATTACCAGAAAGGGGTATTTTGGGTATTCCTCAAAGTGTAACTAGCTTAGTTGGGATCCGACTAAAGTTTGAAATAGCTAGTTAGAGTACAAGGGAATATTCTTGAAATATTCAAAACTTGGAGAGAAAGGGGGAAGAGTTTGAAATTTGAATTTTAAATCTATCAAGCACATGTTGGATAAGAGAGAATGGGTTGTCAATGAGTTGGCATGATGCGATAGAAAGGAGCCTATTGATCAAGCTTTGAAATGGATGTGAGGGGGGGGGGGTGGGGGGGGGGGGGGTGGGGGGGGGGGGGGGGGGGGGGGGGGGGGGGGGGGGGGGTGGGGGGGGTGGGGGGGGGGGGGGGGGGGGGGGGGGGGGGGGGGGGGGGGTGGGGGGTGGGGGGGGGGGGGGGGGGGGGGGGGGGGGGGGGGGGGGGGGGTGGATGTAAAGAAGAAAGGTATGTTGGATTAGTGAGGTGGCAAGATCAATGCTAAAAAGAGAGGTGTGTTTGTTGTGTGGGTGAGAAGTGTATATTTGTGAAAAGAAGTATGTTTGTTTAAGATACAAGGGGTTGAGAAGAGAATGAGGTATAATCGTAATCGTTCTATGAATAGATCTTAACTTTGCTTTGTTAAAGGTGTGTTCCTTAGATTAATTCTAAAGCAACAATAATGAAACACTGATTTGAACACTATTGTTATACGGAAAAACTAATCGAATAATGCTCAAGAAGAACAATATTAGACTCACAAAAAAACTTTATATTATACTTGAAATCTGCCTAGGTTACAGTTTACTAAGTCTATGAATTGTCTAATCGACTCTTATTGTATGTGTGGAACTATATCTACTAATTATGCCTAGGGTTCCTTTTATAGACTAAGGAAAACCCTAATGGGCTTTACAAAACGCGTATAAAGATCATGCATATCCTTTCCTAAGATATCTCATGCATATCTCTAACGGGTTCTAAAATATTGGATACTAAACGGTAATAGCTATTCTGATCAGTTCTAACCATTTTGTTACTGGTAGTACAACTACAACTAGGCTGGTGACTAACTAATATAACTAACGGTACTAAGTCAGGAATGCATAATTCCCAACAATCCTCCCCTAAACATGATTGTTGAACTTGTTTAACTTCATGTTTCTTTAGGTGTAACATCTTGTAGACAAGGAGGATGTATCCATATCACTCTTCAATCTTGATCGGTTCTTTGATTAATTTTGACATCTTCAGCTTATCCTTTTTTATCAGATACATATCTTCTCAACAACATAGCAACATCAACTAAGTTGGGCTTTTGTAGTTTTGGCAAATTACAGCCATTTAACGAATTGGATATTTCTTTACCAGTAGCCGTTGCTTTGGATAGCCAATTCTTTCATGTAAACAACAAGGTGAATTGATTAACCTTATAGTTTTGAGTAATCTATCAAATCTTTTAACGGATTTGATTTTGTCTTTACCAAAAGTCGTTTGTTTTGGACTGTCAAAATGCTTCATTACCATAACATGGTGCACTGATAACCATATAGTTTTTAGAAAACTATCAACTACCTACAGATTTGATTAGTCTTTATCAGGAACTGTTTGATCCTGGACTAGCCAACTCTTCACTGTGAAGCAAGGTGAGTTGAGAACCATACATTTTTTGGTAAATTGTCAACCATAAATGGATTGGAGAAGTCTTTACCAGAAGCCGTTTGTTCTAGGACTAGTAATTCTGATGTCTGTTAGACATGGTGAATTGAAGACCATTTGTTGTGTGGTGGTTAGCCAACACCCAAACCCTTCTCACTTCCATTCCCAGCATTACTCTTCATTAAGTTGCTGCTTAATAAATCTTACCAAATGTAGTGCAGCAGCTTTCGTTTTTAGGTTTCCTTTACTTGTTTTAGCATTATTATCGTAGAATTAGGAATCCAAACCAAAAATCTTTGAACCATTCAAAAACGCGATCTCAAACGTAAACTCGATTTTTAATTCACGCCTCGACGAGAAATGACCCGGGAGATTTTTGATTTTACTTTGGTCAAAAGTAATATCTTTTAAAATTCTTTGGAATTCTTATCATTGATATATTTAACTCATATTATATTTATATATATTTATTATATACAAAGGGTTTGAATTTATCACCATCTGTACTCTGTCAAAACCTTCAGGTATGTCATCTTGGTATCTGTCCATCACAAGTTGATATACAACATTCAAATAATCTCTATCAAATATGGAAAGCACTCTCATCAGAGTACTAAAGTATCTCCTTTGACCATTGCTTCTAATCACCACATTTAGATTAATCTCCTCTAAGTCTTTAGTTTTATCATATTGTGGTTTAATCCCAAGATACTTAGATTTCCATTCTATGATAGGATACTTCTTGTCAAGTATTTCATAATCCACCTCTTTGTCCTCATCTGAAACTATTGATAAGCATAATCTCAGCTCATCATTCTCTTTCTCACTATTAGTTTCATCATCCTCAGAAGTGTCTTTTCTGAATCTTCTTTTCCTTGAATTCATCTTTTTCCTTGTGCCAAGTTTTCTCTTTTTGGTACCTTCTTCTTCTTTACTTTCCTCCTTAATACTGTCAGCATTCTTTATACCAGCAGCTTTCTTGTTCAATTCTTTTATTATCCTCTCATCCTCAACAGAACCAATAGCAATGAAGTTTTCATCAGACCTTTTTACCTTTTCATACAAAACTTGTATTTCTTAAAAAAATTTATCTTTAAATCAGAATGCTTCTTTCCTCCAACATGCTTCAAATATGTCACCATTTGGTTTCTCAGCTGAGTTCTTGAAGGAAATTTGTTTCTGATAACCTCAGATCTTTGTTGAGCAAGAAATCTCCATTGTGCAGCAATGGTATCATGAAGCAACTTAGCTCTCTCTTCTATGGTGAACTTTTCTCTCTCTTCTTCTTGAAGCTTCTCAGCAAGAATCTTATCTGCATTGAGTCTTGCCTAGATAAAGTCATACTCATTGGTGAATGCAGCCTTAGTAGCTTCTTCCTCAGCCAACCTTTTCTTCTCCTCTTCTGCTTCCCATTCCTCTTTAACCTTTCTGGCTATCTCTTCATCATTAGCAAGCATTTTAAACTTCTTTTTAGCTTCATTGATATCTTCTGATTCAGTATCAGATTCATCTTCTTCTTCAATCATTCCTTTACCTTTAGCTTTTGGATCGATCTTAGGAAGAGGCTTTAATGTTAACAATGATCTTGTTGATGTAGGCCTTGTCTATGTAGAGGTCTTCAGCATCTTTAATCTCAACTCCTTTTTGCTTAGCCTTATTTTGGCTCATGGATACCAGAAACTCAGCAATGGTTTCATCATCTCCAAAAACTATTGGAGTAGCTGTTGGAGTAGCATTTTCATCTGAATTTCCATTTTTAAGCTCAGCAGTACCTTCATCAATCTTGTCGGTACTAACTTTTGGCTTGTCGATGCCTTTATCTGGCTTGACAGTATTAACTTGATCTTCAATACTTACTCCCTTTTCATTGTGAGCATCCTCAGTCTCCATGTAATCTATTGGACCAAAATCATCAGGATCATCAAACGCTTGATCCTTGTGTGTAGTTGGTTTAGATTTGGCAGTTTTCCTCCCCTGTTTAGATACAGACTCCTTCTACATCCACTTTTTCTGCATAGATTTCTTTCCTGCCAATCTTGTCTTCATGGAAACACTCTTCATCCAAGCTTTATGGTGTGTAATCACAGGTTTGGCCTTCTTCTTAAGCTTCTTGATCTGTGCCTTCAAATCTTTAATTTTATTAGCTTGAATTGTGACCTGTTTACACAAAAAATCAAAGATATTTTACTACTATATAGTGGACAGGCCATCCCTTATTCCCTGATAGAGATCTATCACTAGATGACTGACCTCCATGATTCCCACCAGAACCCTCTGGATTGGAATCAGGAATAGGGATTGAAGGAGAAGGTTGGATAGATGGGTCAGGCTGTGACTCAGGTTGGTTTTCACTTAGGTAAGGAGGAGAGGGTATTGGCTGGGATTCAAATGGTCTTTCTAAAGCTTCACCCTCATCCTCTGTTGGTTGAACCAACATAGAGTCAAATAATGGTGTGACATTCCCTAAAAAAATTTTACCCTTTTTAACCATAAATGACAAAACCTTACTAGTCATGGCATTAATAGGGAAGTGATCTAAAGGAACAGGCACATTCTTTAACTGTGTAGCCAAAAAGACTGAAATAAATCTTGGATACATGACAAACTTTTTCTTTGCATCCAAGTGTCTCATCATACCATCAAAAATTAATTTTGAAAAATTGTATTTTTGATTAGTTGCTAAACAAATCACTGCTGTGGCAATATTAGTGGGAATTTGATCCTAAGAAGTGCTTTTAGAACTTATGCAGTGATTCATGGTATGAAAAAGAAATTTCCATTGAGGTGAAAATAGGGCTTTGTTAAATGTTAAGACAGTTAGGTCCCCCTCATACCCCATTAGCTGAATAGTATCAAATATAGCCTGATTGTTCAAAGTATCTATCCCATCAGCATCATCAAAAAGAAGATCACTTCTTATTGATGCCTCTAAGATAGTCACAGGCTTGCCAGCAACTGTGGCAGTAATATACCTAACATTGTTGATTGTTTTGGATTTAACAGACATCTAGAACTGTTCAACAAATGTAGTAGAGACTACAGGACTTACAGTGCATACTGAATTAAGCTTCATGTAAGAAAGTCTATAATCTCATGGAACTCAACATTCCCATCAGTCTTCTCTAAATAAGCGATCATGTTGTGCTTAGGGCATGATTTAAGAGCAGCTATTAGTGACGAATTAATGGTTATCAGTGATGAAAAGATTAGGGTTATTAGAAGAGAGCGATTAAGATATATTATGTAAGTAAATTGTGCAATTAAGATGGCTTTATATAGGTTGAACAAACCCAAGATCAAAGAAACCGTTACAATTTACACTTTAGACCGTTGGCGGTATTTTCTCCAACGGCTTGATAGCGGTACAAACTTTGTCTGTCGATATTAACTATAAGCCTAGCGATACTAACTTTTTTCAACCAAAAAATTGAACAAGTCTGGCAATAAGAGCTCTTTAGTACCATCTATAGCTCTCTTCAATTACTCTCTTGACCCCAAATAACTTTATGAAAAATATCACCATCGTCAAGATCCTTCTGCTCACAGAACATTCTATACAAACTGTACAACAAAGCATCTTGCCTCCCCTTAACTAATGCAGCCTATTAATTGATCATTCCAATGTTAACAATCAAGAAATTGAACCTTTACCAGTGATGAAACCTTTACTACCTCCAAAAGCAACAGGGCCACCATTATAGTCTTGATAATCAACAAGATATGCCTTGTTTCCAGTCATGTACCTGGAACATCTACTATCAACAATCCCTTTATTCTCTAAAGCTTTATGTGGAACATCTTGCACATGAAAAATAAGAGAAATTAGTTTCTCTTAGGGACCCAAGATATTTTGGGCTTGGGTCTGCCTAGTAGATCTTTGAAAGTAACACAATTTCTAGAATTTGATCCACTATTGTATTTGGAGACTTTGTTCCAATAATTCCTTTTGGGTCTCCAATTATAACCTACTAAGGGCTTAACAACAGTTTCCCATTTTCCCCCAACAGCACTAACTGAATTTACCTCAGCAGTATTAACCTTTTGATTTGAAAATTTTTTTCTTGATGCTATTGTTCTATTAAATGGCCTTCTAATAGGTGAATAAGTTTTATGAAAAATAGTTTTTGGTCTAACATTATACACAATAGGTTTAACAAATTAACTTTACCTGGCAGCATTTAGTATTTGGTACTGACCTAGACTGTTAAAAATTATGTCTAGCAGTACTAACATCTTTAGTACTGCTAGCTCTAACAGTATTAACATTGTTAGTACTGCTAGCTCTAGCAGTATTAACTTGAATTTTGCTAGTTCTAGTTAGTATTGTAGTAGGAACAAATTGGTTTTGGTGGTTCACTCTATTCACATTGTTTCACACTGGCCTATTTTCCCTTTGACCAGTACCCTTACACTCCTTGTGGTTCACTTCACTTGTTTAGACCCATTCTTTTCATTCTCATGGAAATCAACAATCTCTAATAAATGGCTAAAACTACCACATAAAAACATGCCTTCTTAGTAAACCCATATCCCAAACCCAGTTTTTTAGACATTAAACCACTACAATCCTTTTTGTCAGGTTTAGGACTCTTACTACATGTGTTTTGTTGTTTAACAGTTTGCCTAAGAGTTTTTACATGCTTAATAGTATTAGCAAAACTAGGTGTTTCCTGTTCTTTTGAGGGTAGAGACACATGTTCATCATTACTATCTGATTCATACTCCTCAATGATAGGAGCATCAGTCCAAGATTTAGGTTGACTTACTACTTTGGGTTCATTGACAACTGATTCAGGCATAGATTCATGTGTTTCTTTACTAGAATTAGATTCACAAGTAAAGTCACTACTCCTAGCATCAGATTCACTAGGTTAGATTGCTGGGACCATATGTAAATGTGGAGTCACCTATTTCTTTATCAGTCAGAAGAGATGTAGATCCCCTGTCATTGGAGGGGAACTGCATCAGCCCCTCTGCCATACTCTATAATTACAGGACTATCTTCTATACCCCCCCCCCCACAAGACCTACTATCCAAATAAACTTCCAAAAACTTCATTTTCAAAACTTAAAACACCTTTATTCATTTAATCTCCATACCTAAGCCCCGCCTTGTCCCTAGCACTCATCTAACTATTTAGCACAATATTAAGACTTTTAGAAGAGTTGTACCATTTTTCTACTTTAGCTTTTAATTCTTTTTTTTCTTTTTTAGCTTCTACCAATAGTTTCTTATGGTATGTAAGCACATCAGTTTTATCATCTAAATCAATTTTCATAAACCTAATCCTTTTCTTCATACCAAAGTTGATTTTGTTGATGAGCAACTAATTGTGCTTCTACTTTCTTTAAAGATTGAGTATATGCATGTATTTCTATACTGGCATCACCAGGTTCTTCCCTCTGTTCATCATATAATTTTTTAATTTTAGCATAAGATTCTTTACACTCTTTTGAACAAGAAGTTACCTCTGTGTTTGAGCCTGAACAGCTGTAAGCCATAAAAATAAAAAAAAAAAAAAAAAAAAAACAAAGCATAGTTCTCTTGCTCATCTTCTGAGTGACTGGTCCAATCAACACCTTCTCCATCAAGAGTCACCAAAGCTTTAGATTCCTCCTGTTTACCAGAACTCCTCCCATTGTCTTTATCTTTATTCCCAGTGTTCCAAGCATCTCTCATCCTACTATCTTGATTCCCCTTGGATTTTCACTCTCTAGCAAAATGTCTTGTCTTGTGACAATTGTAGCACTCGACTTTGGTTTTGTCAAAACCAACTGGTTCCTTGGCATCAAATTGCAGCTTTCTTCCTGTCTTTTTGTAAAACTTCTTCATTCTCATAGAAATCATGGCCACCTGCCATTTTAAATCCATTTCTTCCAAATCTAACTCATCAAGTTATTCCAGATCCTTATGATCCAATTGTAGATAACTGGATTGATTAGCAAGGAAAGAGTATGATGAAGGATGTTCGTTTTGTGAGTTATGACCAGAAGAATTAGAAACACCATAACCAGTACTAACTTCATTAGTACTGCTAGTGTTCTCAAAAACAAATGCCACATTCTGGTTGCTCGAGGATGATGTAGTAGATCCTTTAACATCAGACTCAAAGACTTTAAGATTATTATACAGATCATCAAAACTGAGACTGTCCACTCCTGGTTTGGTCCTCATGATTAAGGAAACTTGAGACCAGGCAGAAGGTAAATAGACCTAAGGAACTTCCTGATTTGCCATCATCCGTGAGACGCCGCACCTGAATCTCTCGTTGACTCAGAATGACTCCGAAACCTTCAAAGCCATTATGAGCCCCTTCTTAGTTTGATACAGAGAAGCCTCAAACTGTTGCTTTAGAATATACTTCTGCATCTTCTTTGATTCATCATTGCCACCAAATCTAGATTTGATAGCTTCCTACATCTCTTTTGCATCAGTCATTTTATGAAATTTAGCAAGATGATCTTCTGGTAAAGCCATAAGCAAGGTGGTCCTTGCTTTTCTTTTTCTTTCTCTGGCTAAAATTTCTTATGCAGTCTTGGGAGGCAGAACCTTTATTACACCATTTGTATCTATTGAGACACTCACAGGACCATTGCCTCTTTAAATGACTTCCCAGATATGATAGTCTGTATGGGCCAAATAATGTTCCATTTTCATGGCCCATGTGTCATACTCTCCCTTCTTAAGAATAGGGAGTTTGATGGTTGAGACAGTGTGAGGGGTTTGTTTGTGTGTAGGTTTGTATTGTGGTGGTTGGTGGTGGTGGGTGATATACCTCATCTAATCCAGCCATTGATTAGATTTGTAAGGTAGAGGTTTATAACTAGTGGGATTTAGTTCTTCTTACTCAGAGTTTCTCTACAAGCTCTAATACCACTTGTAGATCCTAATACAATATAGATCTTTCTACCCTGTTAAGGGTTGTAGCCAATATGGATAGATCCATACAAACCACAGGAGAAACAATGACTATGAACACTATAAGTTATGCTGAAACTAACTTATAATGCTAAGAAGAACAATGAATATTGATAACTAAACTTTTGTATTAATCTGCTAAAACGATTACAGATTACTAACTAGAGAATACTTTTTAGGTGAGAGAGAAACTTTTCTAATGCCGTAGGCTTCCTTTTATACACCAAGGATAAACCCTAACAGACTTACAAAACACGTAAAAGATAATGCATATATTTTCCTATAATATCTCAAGTATATCTCTTAAACGGTACTAACTATTTTGTACTGACGGTATAAACTAATACTAACAGTACAAACTATAACTGTCGGTACTAACTTTATAACTAACGGTATTAAGTTAAGAAAACTATAATTCCTAACAATAATGCATAAACGGTCTGTAGGATGTGCTCTCGTAGGAGAGAAAACATAAAACAAAACAGAAAACCGAATGTAAAAAATTAATACTAGTTCTGTATCAGATAACAAATACGCTGTATTCTATTGATCAGAATACGCCATATGTGTCTGTTGAATAGCAGTATGCCGTATTGAGTTTACAGAATATGTCGTCTATTTGGGAGAACAGATACGCCATTTAGACTGTAAAGACAATACGATGTTCTGAGCAGAAGGTTAGATACGCCGCATCCAACTAGTGGATACGCTGTATCAAGTGATCAATCTGAATAGAATACTTTTCAAAACACAATTAAATAATACAATAAATTAAACACACAATTAAATCACATAATTAGCAATCAGAAATAAATTAATTTACACTAAGCAAGTTAAAGGTTAGAAATACTAATAAGAATAAAGATTAAACAATTCATTCCCCGACAGCGGCGCCAAAAACTTGATGTATCATTGTGCGTAGGTTGTTATTTAATGATTATCAAGTTTTAAATTTATATTTAGCCGACAAACCTAAAGACAACACTTTAACGGGTAGTGTACCCGGTCAAGATGTAGCTTCGCGGTAAGTAGGGTGTCGAACACTAAGAGCGAACATTAATCTAATATTCTATCAGTATTTTAATCTATCTAGATTAGTCTAATTACTGGTTAAACCTATGTTGTACATATTTAGTAGTGGTAATGGAGGGTTTTCAGCCTGAGAGTCTGGCACATGTTTAGTGGTAACAAAGATTAATTCTAAACACAATAAACACGAAATCAAATAATCACAAGATAAAGGAACGGTACAAGCCAAATAATAGAAAACTGTATTAACCATGTTAAATACGATTAAATGTTGATTTGTTTGTTTAGTGCAATGGCTACTTATTTTGAGGCGGCATATCATTCTTAAGACTTAGGCGGTACTTCTTCCTAAGACCTAGATACGAACAATCCTGTCACGATTAACGCATCCGCATAAAGCATCTATTAATCTAATTATAATCATTATAGGGAATTAATGCAGTGGTGATCTTGTTAATACCCTAGCCCATCGAGACTTTACCCACTTATTGCTTGATGTTGTTTTATACACCGGTAGTCCAGCACCCAAATCAATACCAATTAATTAAGAATAATATTGGTTGAACAATTATCGAGTCACCTGCCGGTCCAACTAAGCTCATAATCAAAGGGTAAGGACAGGGTGTCACTTGTGATCCTATTGGTCTGGGCATACAAAACACAACTCATGTATCGTTGTGTAGGTGTTATTTTTGTTGTCAAGTTTTACTATTTATTTTCTGCCGACTATACCTAAAAACAACACTCTAACGGGCAGTGTACCCGATCAAATGTAGCTTAGTTGGTAAGTAGGATGTCGATCACTAAGAGTGGAAGTTAATTCTTAATTCTACTAGTATTTTACTTATCTAGTTTTAATACTAATTATTCTAGTTAAACTTAAACTAACGCAAAGGAGGGTTTTCAGCCTGAGAGACTGGCACGAGTTTAGTTCTAATTATCCTAAAGTGATAACTAATAACGCACACAAGAGATTAACAAAAGATTGAGAAGTGATCAAATGCGAGAAAAACGTATTAGCCAATTTATTCTAATAATATGCCTTGATTTTCTATTCGTGGAATGATTGTATTAATTCGTTGGTGGTATATCATTCCAAAGTTAGGTTGCTAGTTAATCCTGTCACAATTAACCTAAACCCGTATAAAGCTCGCACCGTTGATTATAATCTATCTAAGAAACTATATTGGTGGTTATATTGAATCCTAGCTCATGGAGGCTTTACCAATTTACTGCTTAATGGAAATTCATATACTAGTAGTCCACACCCACTTAACTACCTATGGAAATAGGACGTTATGTGTAATCCTAAGTCACCGCTTAGTCTACCTATCACTTAACCAAAGATCAAAACAGGGGCTTTCTATTGGTGAGCTTATTTTCTATTATATAATAAGCTTTATAAGTTCCATCACGGACTCTTAGTCTACGCCCGAAACAACACCGAAGTGCAGCGCACAAAACTGTAGGACTAGACCCAGTTGAATTGATAGGAAAAAACTATAATCTAAGCACATAAACGGGGTATGAAGTGATAAACATAATCAACATGCAACGAATAAAGAACAATCGATATAAAGACAAATCAAAACATTATATTATCATAAACATGGCTAATACCTAAAGGTTTATAGCCCGCTAGTCATTAAAACAATACACAAAAACATAGATGAACGATTTAACAAATGTTAACTCGAACACGTATAGTTGGTGTAGAGAAACATAAGTTTTCCCATTATTAGACTCTTTCAGACCTTCTTGGCTTCATAAATCTTCTGGAAATCGAACTTGGTGGCTAAAAGCATAATAAAACTCATATTGGAGTTTGGTATTTATAGACTCTGAAAAAGGGTGAATACACCGCATTGAATGCAGTCAATATGGCGTATAAGGAAATTCCTTGGAGTAAGGACCAAGTTCATCATTAATTTTATAATTACGGATTTTGACTGTTGACTGATAATAAATCTAAATATCTTTTACTGTTGACTAGTGAATACGGCATATTAAATGTCCCCGATACGGCGTATTGGGTCTTGATCCTTGGTGGTTTATTTGTGAAGTCCATGCGCTGATACGTCATATCTCTTTTGTTGGATATGGCGTATTGGTCAGAATTCAGCAATCTTCAAATATCTTCGTTTTAGCTCCATATTATGCGCCTTTTAGCTTGTTCTTCAAAAAACACTCCCAGAATTACGCTTATCAACTTTAGCAATTTAAGTACTAAATAATGCATAAGTATATAAAGTGGGTAAAACAGATGGGATAAATGATATAAAAAAGTGACATTATTTTGATGTCAACAAATATCCCGCCCAAGAATCCTACTTTCCCTCAAGTAGACTTTAGCAAAAATTTTTAGTTTATGAAATGTGTCCATAGACCGGAGTTGGGGATTTTCTGTTTAAGCATCGTTTTGTCCTAATCACCAGTACATAACCGAGCTCCTCACGAAATATGGAAATGAAAACACTCAGATCACTCAACTAATCTAGGGTGCAATATTTAAGTAGTACGCTTAATTGCTCGGTCGTGATTAGCTTTGTATCATAGGCTTGGCAAGGATACACATCTCCACCACTAAATTGAGGAATAAAAAGTCAAAAGCTAAATTGGGTTAAGAAGGCTTACGGTTGATCATTCAATGGTCTTTTACCATAAGTACCACACCAACAAGGCAGTTGTATCATACCTACACGGCTGTAATGACAGAATAGACATATGCAATCCGAACACATCCCTGTTCGTGTTTAACTAGTGGTTAGGATGAAGAATGATATATGGTAGGGACCTTCTAACTTTCACTAAAAGTCATCATCCAACAAGGCAGTTGAGACATGCATACATGGCCGTAACGACAGAATAGACATGCATGCTCGAACAAGTCCTCGTTTGAGTAGACACTAAGGTTAGTTGCTAATAAAGGGAAGTAAAATGGATGTTAAGTAAAATTCATGAAACAAATAGATTAAGCTAACAAATGAGGTACGGTTGCTAGTAACTTCCCCCCGACTGTTCCATGACAAAGACTCGAACATAAAGACAGACGCCTCGATGACGTTCCCATAACGGTCAACTTCCCTTACATCCCGCTCTTTACATACTTTTACACAAGTGGTGATATCGGCCACTTTTTACAAAACTTAACATCGTTGATTTTTGTAATGTATCAACGAATAATCGATCCTTCTAAGTGATTCCTTCGGTATAAACTTCTTTTTGAACCGACTATTTTTCTTCCTTCACTTTTTTTTTCAACAATACATCATAAATCTCGGTTTGATTCCACCGTCTTCACTATCATAATTTATCCGGACAATCTTTTCCTTGCAGTATTTCTTTATCGGACATAATTCATAATTGTGATAAGTAGCGAAACTTACGAGCTACATATTTTCCCATTGCATTGTGCAATTTCCCGACCATTACAGAGATAGAAAAATTTCACTTTGACACAGGAAATACAAAACTTTACACGAAAGCAACTAGCAACATAGAGAAATAGGCTTAATCTACACGGTAGGCTAAGGTGCAAAGGTGTAACGAAACATATAATATGGTGTACAAAAAGAAAGGAATGGCTCAACAGGTTGTTCTAGGGGATTTTACTCTAAAAATGAGAGTAATCAAGGGTTACACGGGAGTTAACTAACCAGTGAAGTTAGTTATTTTTACGACATATAGGCTATTTGGTTTAATCCTAGAAATTTATCAGTTGAACATGTTCTTCCATCTAAATCCATAGTACTAATCATGGCGGTATCGAGTGATATACCAGGCCAAGTTCTAAAGTCCACTACATCACTGGCACACTCATTATTTTGTGGAATTTAGTAGACAGTTGGAAACGGAATAGGCTTAATTCTCACAATATGTATCAAGGGTTATAGTGTGCTAGGTAATGTAACTAGTGATTTTTACAAGAGTCATGATAAAACAATTTAAATTTTGGCCAATTTGAGCACTTTGCATGTTATTTTGTAAAAAAAAGAAGACAAGTACGTTCTAATTCTCCATCCCCATACTTAAGTTATACAACGTCCTCGTTGTATAGATAAAGCAATTAAAGAAAATGGGAAATAGAATTAGAATGAGGAACTTCCCTAATATGTTGCTTTAGGTGATTCTCCATTTTGAGTTTTTGAGCAAAAGTATGTTGATGAGGCGTCAGAATGCCCGTTAAAGTTCAACACACGCGTCTTTTTTAGAGTATACCATATTGTTGATTTCCTTATAGCAAGGTCATGCATAAAAGATTATAAGACAATCTGCAACTCTATATCGGTTTACAATGCGGAAAATAAACAACACATACTGTACAGGTAGTCCAATACGACCATATCCAAACCCAAGTAAACGCCGTATGCATCCTGTAAATATAATTAATAATTAAAGTGTGGGAAAATAAATACTAAATTTAAAGACTGATAATGTCTAGACAGATCCATACGCCATATCCATATGGGTTCGATACACCGTATGGATAGTTTGGGAAGACAGATTCGAAAACAAAAAGATAAATTCCGGGTTGTCTCTTGGCGAGCACTTAGTTTATGTGAAGACTTTAAGTTAGCTCCCTTCACTTACGTTATACCAATTCTCGAACTCCTATACCTCATATCCCTCTTTGTCCAATGTTACCTTCGTAATATTTCTTTAATCATTGTCCCATTGACTTGAAGCTACACCACCTGTCTGTGATTTTCTATAACCCATATGAACCCGATTTTAACAATGTTTGGACCGCTCCATTTCGACTTGAGTTTTCCAGGGTACATCTTCAGACAAGAATTATAAAGTAGCACTTGATCGCCTACCTTAAAATCTTTATCACCACAAAGTTTAGAATCATGCCATTTCTTGGTACGTTCTTTGTAAATTCTAGTATTCTCATAAGCACCATCTCTCAATTCAGCTAACTCATTAAGCTGCATAAGATGACTTCCGCTAGTAATCGTTAAATCCATATTACATTGTTTTAATGCCTAGTGTGCCTTATGCTCATTTCCATGGGTAAATGGCATGCTTTCCCATAAACTAATCTGAAAGGTGTGCACCCCATCGGTGTTTTGTAGGCCGTCCTAAAGGCCTACAATGCATCGTTAAGTTTTTCTGACCATCTTTTAGGATTGTACCCTACTGATCTTTCTAGGATACGCTTAATAGCCCTGTTAGTAACTTCAGTTTATCCATTAGATTGAGGGTGATATGTCATAGATAATTTGTGAGTCACACCATATCTTTGTAAAGCTTTTTCAAGCTAAGAATTACAAAAATGTGTCCCTCTATCACAAATCAAAGCTTTAGGAATTCCAAACCTAGCAAATAACTGTCTTAAAAATTTAACCACAACGCGCACATCATTCGTAGGTAATGCTTGAGCTTCAACCCATTTGGACATATAATCGACAGCCACCAATATGTATTTATTACCTCTAGATTCAGGAAACTGTCCCATACAATCTAATCCCCAAACATCAAAGACTTCGCATACTTGAATTTTATTTTGAAGCATTTTGTTCTTTGAAGATATGTTCCCCGATCTTTAACATGCATCACATCATCTTGCGTACTCATTAGCATCCTTAAAGACATTAGGCCAATAAAATCTGGACTCATAAACCTTCTTTGCGGTAACATTAGCACTATGATGCCCACCAGTAGGTCCTGAATGACAATGCGCTAGAATTTCGAGGGTTTCACTTCCAGCCACACATCTTCTCATTATAATATCCGTACGCAGTTTAAATGCATAAGGTTCCTCCTAGAAGTAAGTCTTGACTTGCGAAAAAAACCTCTTTCTTTTTTCGAAGATCCAATTTGGGGGAACAACCTTTCCAACAATATAATTAACGAAATCCGCATACCATGGCTCATCGTCTTTAGACTTTGATTTTAGCACCATTAAATGTTCGTCAAAGAATTCATCGGCAATTTTCCTTTCAGTTAACACCTCCATATGTGGATTCTCTAACCTAGATGAGTGCGGATTGTTGTGTAATCAAATTTCTTTTGCTTCCTTATGTTTCTCCAATACTTGACCAGGGTTAGTGAAATTCGTCGGGTCTTTTTATTTTATTGGTAGTTTGTTGAGCAAGTCAGTTGATCATCTTTCGTTTATTGTCTTCATACGAGCTTCTTCAAGTTTGGATTTATTCGTTAGTAAACTCTTTAGATTTTTAGCGTATTTTGGTATTTGCACTAGGGCTTCGATAAACGGAATATTAATATCAATTGTTTCAGATTTCCTAAAAGGGTTTGTTCTTGTCGAATTCCTAGTTTCACTAAATTCTTCACTATAGGGTGGCCTTCAAATCATCATCCTTCTCCCCTAGTTGTCACTTCTTGACTCATTTTTTGGAATCAAAACATTACTCATAACCATTGATAATTCGTTCACCTCGATCACCAGCTCACTCAATAAGTTGCTTTGTGTTTTTAACAAAAGCTCGTTGGTGGTTCTAAATTCTTTAATGCATATTTCCATCTCCCCATGTTCACGTCTACCTTCATTAATGAATTTACCTAATATTTCTTCCATAGTTAACCTCCTCATAGGGTAGTCAAACAAGTAAGGAGGCTCCCTAAAAATGATACCTGAAAAAAAAAAGACATAATTCAAAGTAAAATTATTCTAGAAAACTAAACGAGAAAGCTAACTAAAACTGCTGCTGTATCAGACAGTCGATACGTCTTATTCAGTAACCTAGATACGTCGTATCGACGTTTGATGTCGAATACGTTGTATTCAAAGAAAATGGATACGCCGTATTTAATAAATAACAACAGACAGCAGAAAGACAAAACTAAATTTATACTAAAAATACCAATAAAAATAAGGAATTAAACAATCACACTCCCTGGCAGCGGCGCCAAAAACTTGATGTGTCGTTGTGTAGGTGTTATTTTTGTTATCAAGTTTACTATTTATTTTATTCCGACTATACCTAAAAATAACACTCCTAACGGCATTTGTACCCCGATCAGAAGAAGCTTAGGTAGTATCAAGCGTAGGAGTTTCGTGAGTACACAGGTAAAGTGGAAAGTTAACTCTTAATTCTACTGGTATTTTACTTATCTAGTTTTAATACTAATTATTCTAGTTAAACTTAAACTAACGCAAAGGAAGTGTAGGTCCTTGGTATAGGATCTGACTAGCCTTTGTAAGACGATAGATAACTTGGATAAATCCAAATCAACTATATGAGAGACACTGACTATGAATATCAAATGTTAATGCGGAATCTTAACACAAGAATTAAGAAGAAACTAAATTGCTATTAAGCTCTATGCTTCTATTGAATATTTCAATCATGTACTCCATAACATTGTGCCTTAGGGTTCCTCTTATACACCAAGGAAACCCTAATGGGCTTTACCAAACGCCTTAAAGGATAATACATATCCTTTCCTAATATATCTCCTAAGATAACTATTACTATTCTGTTAAATAAACAGACTTAACTATAAACAGAACTAACTATGAACCATACTAACTCTAGTACTTGGCCTATTCTACCAGTACTAACTTAGTACTGCCAGACTTAACTTAGTACTGCCAGTATTAACTCAATACTAACAGAACTAACTATTACTACCAGACTTAACTGTTATACTACCAGTATTAAGTCTGTTACAATCTATTTCCCAACAATCCTCCCCTAACTTGATCTTCACCTGTGAACTTCAAGTTCCTTCAAAACATTCTTGATCTGTTACTTTAGATACTTTAAGCATTCTGGAGGATAGTATTAAATAGAATTCTTCAAGTTATTCTTGATCTGCAACACTTCAAATCATCTCTTTTGATCTTGGCAGCAACTATTTTTCAAAGCTCTTCAGCAATCCATCATATCAGCAACATTGACAATTATGTACATCAAATCATAAAGTTTCAGTCTATTCTCATCACTTCCAGGTGTGTTAACTCCTGTGAGAGGTGAATCATTGAAAATTTTAAATGGATTTGATGTCTCTTTACCAGTTAGCCATTCACTCTGGAGTAGTCAGTCCTTTGGCCACCAGAAAGGTGCATGTCCATGGTTAACTAAAAAACAACCCCACCCACCATTTCACAACTCTCATACAAAGAAACATTGTAAGTTGAATAACCATATGGTTTTTTGGGCAAACCATTACAGCCAGTAAACGATTTAGATATGCCTTTACGCTGTATCCGTTTGCTCAGGCTAGTCAATCCTTTGGCCCCTAAAAATGTAAATTCCATGTGATGGAACCATGTCAACTCTTGTACAATAAAACTTGGCAGTGAGTTGAATACCATCCACTTTTTTGGTAAAGTGTCAACCATCTAATAAGGATTTGCAATTTGTCCTTTCCATAAGCCATAATCTTTGGACTAGTTTTATGGTTTTTTCCACAGCCTTTACCATAATCCATAAACTTGTGGGCTAGCCAACTCTTCACTTAAACAGATATGGTGAGTTAAAAACCATACAACTTATTTGCAAGTTTCACCATTAGAAACCAGATTTTGAGAAGTCTTTACCAAGAGCCGTTTGCTCCTGGACTAGCCAGCTCTTATGTTGATTAGACATGGTGAACTGATAACCATTTGTTGTGTTAGTGCATAGCACCTCCACCAAGTGTTATCCTTCTCATCTCTATCCTAGACTTCTAACTTTTCAAACTTCACTACTTCCTAATACCAGCTTGCTTTTCCATCATTTTTAACATTTTGTAGCAATTTTCATCTGTTTTCCTCTGTAGTTTCTTATTCTAGCAGGCTTTGCATATAATTTCATCTCAGCAGATAATGGATATGTTCTTTCAATTAACATATATATATCCATTGACTCTAAGTTCAAACAATGTACTCTACAGGACTCATAATATCTCCAACTTATGATCCTTTGCTGTCCTAATTCACTCCATATAGGATCTGTACTAAGAGGTTCTTCAAACATATTCTTCAAATACTTCCAAAATACCTTCTCTAGCTCATCCTCTGGTCCATCCATCCCATATCTATTCATCACAATCCTATATAACTCAGTAAGATCATCTCTAGATATATCCTTCAGCATAGCACCAAAATTAATGTACACTACATCAGTTCCATCTTCCCTAACTATTTGGTACACTCCTTTTTCTCCTTGCTTGATGATCTTATAGGTAGCTATACTAGGTATTTTCATAGCTACAGGAACAGGATTAATTAGAGTTTTAGTACCTGTGACAGACTCTTCTTGCTCACCAACTTCATCTGAATCTTCAGAATCATCCTTATCAAGGTCTGTATGCAATCCTCTTCTTGCCATCTTCTTTTCATAATAGTCACAATCTTTAATCAAATGACTTAGACTACCACAAACAAAACATTTCTTCTTTGTAAAAGAGTAACCTTCCCCTAGTTCTCTTTCCATCATATCATTCTAATTCTTCCTATTAACTTTAATGGTATTGTTTCTTTATCTTTGAGTGGTTGCCTAGGAGTTTTTATGTGTGAGACACAACTAGGTTCAACTTCTTTTGATTTTGGAGCAGACACATCTTTTTCATTAGTTACATCCAACCTTAACTTAGACATCTCATTTGGTTCACTTAAACTTTCTAATTCAGTCTCAAAAGAGTGCTCAGAGGTATTTCCACAAGATCCTTCACTGTCATTTGATTGACCATATGCAAGGTGTGTAATGGCTCAGTGATTAATCTTTCTAATTTGGCCTTGTAGGAGGCCCTGTGTTGTTTACCTTTATGATAGGCAACACATGTATGGTCATTTCTGAAAACCTTAGAAGGTAGACCTCTTACAAGGTTTCACTTTACAAGTTTGTTTAGGTTTTTAGAATTGATATGACCTAACCTTCTATGCCATAATTTAGATTCATTAGATGTGGCTTTAGCAATCAAACAGGAAAAACCTTTTGCAGGAGTAGGTGTCTTCATATCAAAATTGTACATATTGTGATGTCTAGGGACCTTTAGAAGTATCTGATTTTCATCAGGCATCTTAAAGTCAGAAGACACAACAAGACATTCAGTTTCAGTAAAAAGAACCTTGTGCTGCTTATCACATATTTGTGATATGGAGAAAAGGTTAAAATGCCCTAATTCTTTTACAAAAGATACACTATCAAAATCTAAATTACCAACTCTTATCTTTCCTTTACCAGATATGTAGCCTTTGCTACCTCCAAAGGTAACAGATCCCCTATTGAATTCTTCAAAATCCTCCAGTTGATCCTTGTTACCTGTCATGTGCCCTGAGCATCCACTATCAAATATACCTCTATCTACCATGTTCTTCAGTGGATGATCCTCACTACTGGAGCTGATAGCCATGAGTGCATGATTTGTCTCTTCATCTTTAGTATGTTCTCCCCAATTGACAATACCATCATCCATTGTCAGCAAGCCCATCTGATTCTTCTCTTGCTTTCCAGCTTCTTGGTGTTGATAAAATGAGTCTCTCTTTTTCTTTCCATCATGTGTCCCCTTTGCTGTACATTCCCTAGCAAAGTGACCAGTGTTATTACAATTAAAGCATTCAAGCTTCTTTTTGTCAAAACCAACAGGTGTTTTTCCATCAACACAAACTCTCCTTCTTATTTTCTTATAGAACTTCTTCATTCGAATAGCAATCATTGCTATCTGCCAGTTTATGTCCATCTCTTTAATGTCCAGGTCATCAATTTGTTCCAGGTCTTCATGAAGCAAGTCCCAGTCCTCTGATTGTTTGGCAAAGAGGGAATAAATAACTTCATCAGCAAAACCAGTAAGAGCTTCTTTTTCAGGAATATTGGTTGAAGAAGTAGAAGGAGTGCAAGTACTGTAGCCACCAGTAAAACTAGACTTAACCTTATTAGAACTGTTTTTGCTTTGTGAAACAAAAGCAACATTTTGAGCACTTAAAGAAGTTTTTGAGGCACCTTGAATTTCCTGCTCAAAAACCCTAAGGTTATTGTACAAATCATCAATAGATAAAGTGTCAACATCTGGTTTAGTTCTCATAGTCATTGCCAGATTGGACCATGCTGGGGGCAAAGACTTGAGAAACTTATGATTTGCATCCTCAGTTGATACTTCAGCACCATGAGCTTCCAACTGAGAAAGTAATTGTTGAAATATGTCATATCCCTTTTCTAACCCTTCTGAACTGGATATTGTAAATGCTTCAAACTGTTGTTTGAAAACAGCCTTCTGCATTTTCTTTGAATTTGCATTACCACCAAACCTAGTTCTGATGGCTTCCCAGATTTCTTTTGCATCATCCATTCCATGAAATCTTCTCATATGTTCCTTGGGAATGGCCATCAACAAGATATTCTTAGCCTTCCTTTCCTTTTCAACAGCTTGAATTTCTGCAGCAGTTACTGGTGGAAGTATTCGAATAACACCATCCTTTCCAGTTGAAATTCTCTTCTTGGAGTTTCCATTCTGAATTACCTTCCAAACATCATTGTCAATGTACTCAAGGTAATGCTCCATCTCCATAGCCCATATATCATACTCCTCCTTCTTCAGAATTGGGAGTTTGATATTTGAGATAGCAGTTGTTTGAGGAATCACCTGTTGTTGTTGTTTAGGTGCAGCACCAGTGTCTGATGCATCTTCATGGTTTGATGCTTCATCATCACTGAGATGTTGAGAGAACTCATCATTAGCAGGTTGAGACATTTTGTAAAGAATTGTAGGAGAGTGTTTGTTTGTGGTTCTAGTGATTCTTCTTACTCAGAGTCCCTCTATTGGCTCTGATACCACTTGTAGGTCCTTTGTATTGGATCTATATAGCCTTTGTAAGACTAGTTTAACTTTAAAAATCCAAATCACCACTATATAAAGAAGAAGTATTTCCCGTTGAAGCTAGGAAATAGTCCGGAGAGGTCGGGAGATAATTTAGGGAAATTAGAGGAAAAACCATCGTCGACATTGGAAGTAAGATGAGTAGATGAATACATCACTCTGTAACAACCTAGTGGAATATAAGTATAAGTTATTTATATTTAGTAAATAGTTATGTATTATTTGCTACGCAAATCTCTTACACACACTATTCAGGGAAATGCAATGGCACGGAGGACTTTCTCGGATGAAAAGTAGTTATAGTTTAGGTTTTAACCTTGTTTTGATACCAATCTGTAACACCCCCATTTTTCACATATAGCAGCGGAAGCTAAGTTTTGGGGTATTACTTCATGAATCAACAATCACAATCATAGAAAATGACTCATAAAGAGACGTTTTAGAAAATTTAGTTATCATTCAATATAATCAGAGTTTTACAAAAACAGAGGTCCTAAAATCTACATGAAAACATAAAGTTTAAATGATAACAAGTTTGGACGTCCTCAATTCCAATGCCACTCCGTGCCATAGGTTGCTCAATTACCTAAGATAAACATGCTAAAAGGGTCAACACAAAGGTTGAGTGAATTTCATAAGTTTGAAATGTAATAGTTGAATACAAGTCATTGTAATGGTAATAATTATATGCATTTACAATTATCATGGGAAACAGTATTATTGCCCTAAGCTCATACAACCAAACATTAACCATAATTCAAGTTGTTACAAATTGTTTCCATATGGGTGTCTCTACCCAAAGATGTTGTGGGAGCCTCTACCCAAAGATGTGGTGGGAGCCTCTACCCAAAGATGTTGTGGATGCCTCATGGCAAATGGAGGTAACTTAGGCAATAATATATCAGGATAGCATACAGTTGGAAAACACTTGTATTCATGGTTTATAACACGTATCCCCCTCGAGGGTTTATAAAACATTCAAAAGATTTAAATGTGAGGCTGTGAACTCACCTTGATAAGGTAGTTGATTGATTTGAATTTTAATTCAAATAGGAGTAAACAGCCTCGTCAGGCATCGTGAGGTAATATGTCAAGTCTTAGATTGATTGTTGATATTCCAAATTTTATTTCATAAAGTTTAACGTAAATGTTAATTTGGTTCGTTAATTTATGGAAATATCATAACACTATTCGGGCTATCATAATCCTGAGGTCATATAGTAAACGTTTGAGGAGCTAGGACACTTTAAATCATAAATCCAGCAACTTGTCAAAACGTATACCCAAATAAAACTCCTCACATGAAATTCTCTAGTAACGTGATACGTTATAGATTAAAAGATTAGATTTATCTTTTTAAGTTTCTTCAAAAGTTAGTAGACGATAAATTATGTTAAATATATAACATAATTGTTTTATGATGTTTCGATCGATAAATGATAACGACAGATGCGTCAGGCTTTAATAAAATTGAGTCTTAAGATATTTAAATATATTTTTATAATTAATCTAAAAATATTACATTTTATACCCTTGAGAATATGAAAATGACAATATATACCCTTGGTATATATTTATTTACAAAATTAACCCTTTACATATAATTTTATACTTTTAAATCTACAACTTTTAGGTGTTGACAAAAATAGCCCCTATAGTTTATAAGTTTCAATATTTACAATATATACCCCTTTGCATGAAAATGATTTCATTTTAGTCCAAAATCCATAATAGTTGTATTTTTCAATCTTGAAAGTATTTTGCAGCTTATAACTTACTAAAATAAGTTAGAATAAGTAAATTTTACGAGCTTGGAGCTTATGAAATGAGCTTATGAGCTCGTTAATCCAAAAAGGGTACATTTGGGTTTAAAATCATAACCCAATGGGTTTGAGCTTTAAGGGTTCATTTGACGTGATCACAAGGATGTATAAGAGCTTATATATGATCTAGAATAGCTTATAGAACGAGTGATAGACTTACAAGAACTTAGAATGGGTCAAAAATGGTGGAATGAGTCAAAAACCTTAAGAGACGAACTTAGAGCTTCTTTTCCTTAACCTTGGCTTCGAAATTAGTTTGTGCCTTCTTCCTTAACTTCCTTAGCTCAGCTAGAACATGAATTGAGAGAGATTTGAGTTTTAATGGTGAGTTTGGAATGCATGCATGTATGCGACTTTATATATGGTACGAAGGAGTGGTGCCCAAGGTTGTAAGGCTTGGAGACCAAGTTGTATAGCTTAGAGTGGTGGCCAAGGCTGGTGGAGTGGTGGCCAAGATGTTGGAGTGGCGCCCAAGGGTGTTGCTTAGGGCAAAAGGATGATTATGGGTCGAGTTCATGGCTGTTTTTGGACAGCCAACATCGGTCTTGGTAAAATGGTTGTCATTTACAAACAGTAATTCCGATTAAGCTCAAACCAATAAGCATGGTTAGATATTTGAGTCCTCTACAACTTTTAGTTTTACATATTTAGGGGTCACTATACAAAAATTTAGAGATAACAGCCATTTACTACAGGTGTGCAAAATCTGCGCACCTTTGCCATTTCGGCTGTATCTAATTCATCCGACATCGAATCGGATCGAGTCAACCGACAAAATGATCACAAGACATAGAGCTACAACATAGTATTTTTACTTAATACCCAAAGCCTACTGATTTTTCCTAGATCCTATGTTTTATCAACAGATTAGATTCTGAAAACTATGAACTAGTTTAAGGGTGTAACTGGTTTGCTAGGGTTTTCAGGTTTAGGATTAGGGTTTAGGTTTTAGGGTTAGTGTAGGACTAGTTAATGTTAGGGTTTAAGAGAAAAGTGTGCATTTGAGGCTTGCAACATGAGCTTAAAAAGGTTGTACGAAACTAGAAGAAATTTGGAGGGAAAATGGGAAATTTGAATTCTATGATATGTCGATTTGTACATTGTGCTTTAAAGAGTTGTACCATGGTTTAGGAGGGAAACATGATTTGAATGTTGTGATAAGTGAACTTGTACCCTAGGCTAGAAATGTGGTATGAATGCTATAAAGTTTTGGAGGGAAAACGGCTAAATCTGATTATTGTGCATAATCGGGTTGTATATTGAGCTTTAAGAAGTTGTACTAGGGTTTTGGTGGGAAAGGATATTCAAATTATGATGCATTAGAAATTTGTACACATGCCTTGAAAGCTTATACCTTTGAATTGCATAAAAATATTACATATGATTAGGGTTTTGGTTTAAATGTTAACGTATAAGGTTTGTTTTATAAAAACGTTATAAATGGTACGTTAAATAGATAACGTATTGATATTTGAACATATTGCTTGACATATTATAATATTTATTTGACATAAACGTTGATGGGGTTGGTATTGGTAGTTGCGTGAGCTCGTTTACTTTGGTTATGTAAACTAGGTTACATAATGGATGGAATAAAAAAAATATTCCCGTGAAAATGGTTGTACTTAATACAATAAGTAGATATTACATTGATGAAAATTTAGGGCTGTTACAGGTTGTGCATTGCATCACTAGGTCCCTGCCGTATTTCTTTAATACGAAATATCATCTTTGTGATATTTGATAGATTATGTATTGATCTGGTTTCTGCCTAAAGTGTATGGAGGGCTTCTTTCTTTTCACCCTTTTGATAAATTTTCTTTTTCATTCTTCAACCCCTTCAATGTCAACCAAGACGTCATTACTATCATCATGTTGTGATTGTTCCGATGATAGCTCATGCCTTAGTTGACATTATTCCCATTTTCATTCAACTCCATCATACCTAAGGACTTCTATCCTATCTATGGAATATCCCTAGGTATATCTCTCTGGTTTTGGTTGGATCATGAGATAATACCTAACCTAATCACCTTATTACTTCTTTGATCATCGTGAGGTAGTTGGTTGTTTGGTATTAAGATCGAAACCAAAAACCATTTGAAAATCAATCAAAGTGTTTATGAATAAATCAAAACTTTTGACACTTTGAAAGTTTCACTTTTAAGAATTACTCCCCCTACACACGTGCATTATAACTTTAAATGATTTTTTGCACATAAAGGAAAGAGTTTTGCACTTGAGTCAAAGATGATCACATTTTAATCCAATTTTCTCCCCCTCAAAAATAGCATAGCATATGATAATTTTTGATATCAATAGATTAAAATAGCTATATGAGTTTTTGAAAGCACATGGGAGAAAACAGATAATGCATGATTATTATTGTAACATTTTTTAACGTTTTAAAAAATTTAGAAAATTTAGTTGTGTCAAGTGTGTCAATATCTAAAATGGATGGTCACTAAGCCGCTAACACATTCTAAGATTTAGAAAACGGTGGAAATTGGATGCAACTTAGATCGCTAACGCGTTTTTCGATATACTTGACAACAACTATTTTTTACTTGGAAAATTTTCTTTTGTTTAAAAAACATTTTTTTTTCATTACACTCCACTTCAATACTACACTTCACTTTTAATTATGACACCACAATTATATTGAGGGATAGAGTGAGCGTTGAGCACATTATTTTAAACGATTTTGGATTATCATTGAAAAATTATTGAAAATTTATTGAAACATTATGCTCAAACACTAAAAGCTTTTGAAAGCTCCCCCTAAAAAATGGATAAATCAAATGATTTAGCGATGAAGGAAATGTTAAACACACAATTTGAAAGATTTTTGAAAAATTCTTGAAAATTGTGTTCAACATTTTTGAAAAAATTTACTTGAGCATAAGATTTTGAATATATTAATGAGCTAGCTCAAGTCCAAGAAGTTGTAAGATTCCCGTTGTGAGGATAAATGTACATAAATGTACACTTTCCTTTCTTTGAAGTTCGAGTTTTAAGCGGAATTACTTAGTAGTCAATGTTTTGAGCAAACTTTTTGAAAAGTTTTTGAAAAGAATGCTCGAAAACAAAAATATTTCTCTTTTTTGACGTTAAAGCGCATTGAAGCGTACACTTTCCTTTTATTTGAAAATTTGGTTGTGCACAAAAATATACACAAGTCATTAACTTGAAGCACAGGTTGCAATCTGATATGATTATAAGCCATAGACTTGAGCTATAAAACTTTGATTATTTCAATTGAATAGCTAAAGATCAAAAAGATTTCTCTTTTCATTGTTAAGGATAAACGCACTAAAGCGTACATTTCCTCTTATTTGAGGCATGGGTTGCAATCTGACATCTGATTACAAACCATTAAATGAAGTGCGGGTGTTGATCTGAAATAATCAACAACCATAATGAAGCCCGTGTGTTGACCTAAAGTAGCCAATAACCATAATGATATTTAATTAGACAACAACCTTTGGAGCCTATTTAAGCACTGTGCTAATGGATTTACCAAGTTTTAAAAACCATTTGAAAGATGTGTCAAGTCGATGTAAAGAATTTGAATTCCAACGAGGACTTAAAATCGGTGTTTCTTTTGGAAACAACTCTCGTGGAATCAATGGAGATTTAAAACTCCTTTTGATTTTCCATTGATTATTGAAACCCGGTGTTTCTTGTGGAGTTTTAAATCTTGTTGACGACGAAAATTTCCATTTTTATTGACATTTGATGTATCATTCCGAAAATTTGTTTTTGAAATGTTTGAAAATATTCCATTGTTTTTTATTTTCAAAGCCGAGTCATTCTTGTTTTGCATCGAAAACATTTATGATTTGGAATATTTGAAAGATTTTGAATGACTTTGCTTTGGTATCCACACTTGTTTTATCGGTGTAAAATGAGAGTGTGGAGTTTCAAAAACTTGACTTTTTACATTTGAAGCACTTGTCTTAAAACCTTTTGAGAAGTAGGTGTTTCAAAAATTTAAGATTTCTTAGAAAACTTCCTATCTTTTTGCAAATAATAGGTTGTGAATTGAGAAACCCTTTTCAAAAATGGTTTTAAAAATTCACCAGTGTGAACCTTTTTTCAAACACTTACTTTAGGTTTTGATGAGTTAAAAACTTTATTTTTCCTTTTTGTCAGGTTAAGAGAATCAAACTCTGCCTTTAGAGCATTGTATGAAGTTCTCAACTCATGATATTCATTTTGATGAGAAAGAATATCTTGTGATGCCAATTTTGATTCTGAAGACGCGTTTTGTTTCAAAAAATTATCTTTTTCATTTTTGAAGTTGAGATTTTGTCAAAAGTTTATCAGCAGGTGGTTTTTCCAAAATTGAAGGTTTATCAAACGTAGTTTCCACAGACTTCCCTATCACATTTTCCAATTGAGTCCTTAAAAGATTAATTTCTTTCAAAAATTGATCCTTTTCAACTTTAGAATCATCAACTTTACGAGCCAGTTGTCGTTTGAAAACAACTTTCGTATTTTCTAAGTTTTTCAAAATATGCTTCGAATTTGGTTGTTCTGTTTGACAATTCAAGCTTGACATCATCAACATCTTTTGTCTTTTGAGCAATGATTTGTTCGAGATGAGTAATCTTTGAAGCAAAAACATGGTTTTCTTCATCGAAAGCAGCCATTTTCTCTGTTGTTGCCTTTTTCATTTAAAAAACAAAAGCATTTTCAAGATTATCAATTTTCATTAACAACTCAAAATTTTCTTTTGTTTGTTTTGCTAAAGTCTTTTCCAACTCATCAAGCTTTATTTGAAGAACACATGTTTCACTTTTAAAAAGATTATTTTTCTCCGCCGATTCCGTTTCAAGTTCAGAAATATTACAATCGACAATTGAACTTGAAAAGAAATAAATTGTTTTCTTTTTGAATGTGTCAATCTTACCAAAAAATTTATTAAACTTTTTATCCGCGAACTCAGACAAGACAACTGAACCTTTAAATTTTCTGCTCCGTTTTGTGTTACATTTGAACTTTTTGTCTGAACTCGTAACTTTTTGATTGAATCTAACAAGTTTTTATAAACCAACTTCAAGTGTTCATTCTCTTTAAGCAATAAAGTTACTTGATGTTCCAACTCAATGTTCTGAGTTTCAATCTTATCAAAATCGAAATTAATTTTGACTTCATTACAACGAATAGTCTCAACTTTTTGAACTTTGAGTTGACTCAAACAAATCTTTATAAGTCTGTTTCAAATGAGCATTTTCAATTTGTAATGATGCCACAAAATTCTCATTTTCTTTTTGCATTGTTTTCAAAGAAGTATTTTCTTGAGTCTTTTGCTGAAGTGCTATTTCAAAAGCAATACTTTGTGCCTCTAGTTTAAGAAATTCTTTTTCTAGTTGAACAATTCATTTTAACAACTTTTGTTTGACAACAACTGCATCATCACAAAACTTATCAACATTGTTGCTCTTATTTTCAACATCTTTTGACTCTTTTGAAAACCGTTCATTTTTTGCTTTAAACTTCTTTGTTACATTTTCCACATAAGAATGCATGACAAGATTCCTAACATCATCAGCTAATGTTACTTCCAAGAGTCGATCAAATTCTTTTTGCAAAATCTCATTTTTTGTTCCTTTTTTTATTTCATCAACTTCACGTTCCATTGACTCAAAGACATTTAACATTTCTTTTACTTATTTTGTAAACTCTTTTTTAAGTTCATCAGCCCAAACCCGTATTGGTTGAATAGCCAGACCCACCTAGTTATGAACTACAAATCTTAATTTCGCATCATGATCTTTACAAAAAAGCATTCTTTCAGGAAGTGAAGTTTTTTATTTAATCATATATTCCAAACTTTTGATTTGATTATCAAGATTTTGAAAAATTGCCCATAGTCTGATTGATTTTGGCATTTATTTAGGAGATGGACTTGGTTCAGGAGTTACATTATAAATAGAAGATTCTGAAAAATATTTTTGTTCATCAGAAGCATCTGTTTGAGGAACGAAAATTTCATAAAGCTTATTGATTTTTTCATCGTCAAGAATCTATTCAGAATCACACACAGATGCATGCACATTTTCATCAGCAAGTAACGAACCATGATACAACTTAGGATTACATGCAATAACTTGCTTGAGAAAACAAGGGTCTTTATTCCCCAAACCTAATTTACGTGTATTATCATGATACAAGCATTGTTCATTTGTAAGCAAACGAAGTGTTTGACTTGATTTGCCCATTTTACAAACCATATTCTCAAGATCTTTGTTTTTAGCTTGTAAGTGAATGATATCTTTAAGATATTTATCCTTACCGAGTTTAAAACTTTCTTTAATGTATCACGCGCTTGACTTAGACTCAAAATATTACATTTTTGACTTGAGATTTATGTTGTTAACTCACGTTTTTCTGTTTCAAGAGCTTCAAGTTTACGTCTGTCAAGAAAAATTTAAGTTTGAAATCGTTCTTGTAAACTCTTTTCTTGATGAGAAAACTGAATGTATTTCTTTTGAAAATCATTTTTGTTTCTTGGGTTGTTTTCAAAAAACCAAACCTTTTCCTTGTACTTTTTAAGTTCCTTGGTTCTCAAAACATTTTCTTCTTTAAGCGCTTAATTATCCTTGTTTGTTTTCTCAGCTGCATGTTGCACATTCCTAACTAATGATTCAAAATCATCACGTTTTTTTATCATGATCAGGAGCAAAGACATTTTCAAACACCTCATTATTTGAACTTTGTACCTCAGTTTTGTTGTCTTTGTCATGAGAAGCTCCGACAACATCGTTATCATCTTCTAAAACATCCTTATAGATAATTGCTGCATTTACTCTGCTGTTTTGTATAATCCAAACAAGCATCCGCTTTTGTTCCCTTATCAACCATCCTTTATTATGTATGCATCTCTAATTCATTCACCCATTTTTCATTTATTTAATTTTTAAATTTTATTAAAAAAAAATTGGGAAAAATGAGTGTTTATTTTTCAAAGCTTATCTCATCAAGTGATGAGATGGGGTATTTATACCCTTTACACAATGAGCACTTAGCTCATGGCTCTTGCTCTTTAGTTTTAGCCATGCCTCGTGAATACATTCTGATCACGAGACCTTTTCCTAACTATTACACATTTAACATAAACCTATCTATTACAAGACTAAATCTTGATACTGATCGTCACTTTTTCAATTCCTAACAATCTCCCGTAAGGGGCGATCATTGAGATCTCTCTTTGATGGCATCAATGATCAACACTTTATATTTTTAACGCTGTGAAAACTAGAAAGAGGGGGGTTGAGTAGTTTACCATTTAAAATGATTGTTTCAAAACTTTATATTCGAGTGTATATGAAATCAATCAATCACGACAAGTATATAATAACTAAAGTATAAACAATATATAAGACAATAATAAATAAGTAAGAGATGGAAAGATCAAACCGAGACACAAGGATTTATAGTGGTTTGGCTGTGAAGCTCCTCTTCGCCCTACTCCACTCCCTGAGTATCCGACTCACGAGTTAATGCACTATATCAACAAGCTCCCATCAGGAGGAGAAAACTGTACAATGTTGCTTACACTATTTTTTGACACTAAGCTAGATGTCGAGTTCTTCTCAGGATAGAACCAAACCTTTCACACAAGTATTCTTAAGGACTAAAATACTAACCCTCACACTCACGTATTTTCAGGACTAAAATACTAACCCACTCAATCACGTATTTTCAGGACTCAAGTACTAACCCGCACACTAATGTGTTATCAGGACTAAAATAGTAACCCGATCTAACTAACTAATATGTATGGTGGTTATGAACTAGATCTACACAAAGATTGTAACAAACCTTTACGATAGCTTGAGTTCTTGACTTGAAATCAAAGTGAATGATAAATTGGATCACTTTAAATAAGATTAAATAAGTATAATGATCCAGGAAATGTGGATTAATGTTACTGAAAATATGCAGAGAAAATAATGGAAAGAAGTGGTTTTTGGTGTGAGAAATGAGCTTCTATTTATAGGCAAGAGAACCCTGAGCAGATTCCTTAACATGTGCGGACGGTTTCCTTACCGATAAGGAAACTGTCCTGCCTTTAAGGGAACCGTCTGTACTTCGAACAACTGATTTTTGTCTTTTTGTGGTTACTTGCAAATCTTGCGATAATCTTTCAAGATTTGGCTTCTAGAAGCTGAATTCAAAATTTAAATTATCATTTTTCATTTATTTTATATGGTTTGTACAATTTTAAAGACTGTCTAGTTCTTTTTAAAAAGTAAAGTGTATGAAAAAAATTTCTTTGATCATTACTTAAACTAATTTGATAATCATTATTCATACCTCAAGTGATGTTGTGTCGAAATAGAATTTTACGACTAACTTGTTTACCTAAATTTTTACGTAAGATGTTTTTACATTTTGTTATAATCAAAACATAGAGAAACCGTAAAATATAAATAATGTTTTTAGACATTATTTGTATTAACAATCTTCTATTTTTGATTCATGACAAAAATATAACTCTTTTTACGTAAAAATATATTTAACAAGTTTTAATATGAGTATAACTGTTTCTCCCCTTTTTGAAGCAAAAAGAGTGTCATTGACGTGGAGATTTACAAATCGACGATGCGAATGCTCTCCCTAAGTGTATGTTCCCCCTTGTTTGGGGCACTATAGAATCGAGTAAGAAAAATAATGAGAGCCATACCACAAGTAAATTTACGTTAAAAGAATTTAAGAACTACAATAAAAAATAAAGATTGAATTCTAGGTGGTTCCTTTATGAAGTCTTGGATGTATTAATTAATAGGTTGTGAGGGTGAGTAAGGAGAGAAAGGTGAGGAAGTCTCTTTTTGTGGTCAAGGTGTAGAATGGGATGATTCTTTTAAGGAGGATGGAGTTTTGGTTGGAGCATTTGGACTAGGAGATTGTGGAGTTGACATAGGAGATGGTGTTTTAGCAATGAGTGAATTTAGTGGTGAAGCAATAGGTAAGTTTTATGGTGATGGTGTGACTAACTTAATAAAATGCATATGTATTACACCTATTTTAGGTTTTCTTCTTAATGTATTTGTGGACGAGGAGTTAGAGGAAACCATTGTTGGATAAGAGGAAGTTGAAGATGATGAGAATTATGAATGAGAATGAAAATGTGCTAGGTCATGTAAGCTTAAAGTAGAGTATGGTAATACATGGATTTGAATTGAGTTTGGTTGATTATCCTAATGGTTAACTAGGTGGTTATGGAAGATGGTGAAAGGTAAAAGTAGGGAGAATCAAAAGAGAAGTAGAAAATTCGTCGTCAGGTGGACGGTTTCCATAAATATGCCGACAGTTTCCTTATCGGTAAGGAAACCATTCCATCTTTAAGGGAACCGTCACTTTATCTGGCGAAACTTTGCAAGCCCTTTTTTGTCAAATAGTTCTAGTTATGTAAAAGGATGTTTTGGGGCCTATTTTTATACAAATCCAAAAACCTTAAAAGCAACAAGAATATTATCTAGAACTAGGAGTATGATTAAGTCAAACAATTAATTAAAAGTAAGAGCATATATATTCAAACACAAGGAGAGCAAGTAAACAAAGGATGCTAGTTAACAAATTAAAAACAATATTCAAGGGAAGTTTCTTATTAGTAGATGATCGTAAATAATACTATATATATATATACATATATATATATATACATATATATACATATATACATATATATATATACATATATACATATACATATACATATATATATATACATATATATATATACATATATATATATATATATATATATATATATATAAATATCTCATCACTAACTTTCTTCCTTATTTCTTTCATTCATCACTCTCCTCATCACTTGGTAATTCAAAATTACTCTTAAAGTGATCATCATAGTGACCCATAAGTGCCATAACATGAGCAAAAAGGCAATATTTCAAACATTCTAGATGTGGGTACAAGAACATGACAACACGAAACAGACGAGTTAACAAAAAGCCATAAGGCAATGGTGTGTTGGGTTGAATTTTTGCGTTTACAATTCTCCTTGCAACAAAGTAAGCGAGATTGTATAGTTGTTCGGCGATGATGCAATAAAGCATGTGAGCACTAGACGCCGAAATGTGATCTAGTTTTCTCCTAGACTTAAAACATAAGTTTTGATTTCATCCGGTGTAGGGATGTGAGTGTGATAAGGACCTTGTTCTTCTTGATTGTCCGTTAAGGATTCAAGAGAGCATTCTTCTGTATAGGCACATTGCCAGTGCATGGAATGCCTTGGATGTCGACAAATGTTCAAGATCAAAGATGATTTGTTGATTTTGTATCCAAAATCGAATGGATATAGTTCGATCCTCATTACGTACAAGGTTGACTTAATGAAAAAATTCCAAAACAATCTAGGACAAATTAGCTCATTGATTTTATATAAGCAATCAAGAAGTATGACACCAAATATTTTATCGATGTGGTCTTGTTGGACATAGGTAGGATGGAAAATTCGTCCCTTATGAATGTTGCGAGACTCTAGAATCCTAAAGACATTGACAAGACATCGAGGGGTTGAGTTTTCCTTCAAAATTTTAGGAATGTAGTTTTGGGTTTGCTGTAATTCATATTGAAGCACACGAGACATATCGACACCTATAATAGAAAAATAGTGACTCAATACATATATATGAATATATACTGGCAGGGTACCTGCGCAATGCGGCGACGGGTACCCGCTGACTAATTTTGTAGCGAGAAAATGTGGTTTATTTATACGTTTTTTCTACAAATAACTTTACGAACGAATGACAACTTTTAATTCAAAATAACGATAAGCAATAGTAATATAAACTATTTCGTATCCAAATAAACAATAGGTCCGATTAAGGAGAGTAACACAAGTAGCATGTTTGAAACATAAATTAAAGGTAGACGTCACTACAAAATAAATATAATTTTGCATAAAAACTACTAACCAACTATTTGAGTTTACAAATATGCAACTAACTATTAAAGCCCAAATAATTATAATGTAACCCATACCGACTATTTTTAGCCCAACAACACAAATGCTTCAATTCAACCAGATCAAACCCCGATTCTTTTTTTTCTACATCATATCCTCCGAGATAAACTCGCACCAAAGACAATCACTCGCATAACTTCTGCAAAACTCACACACATCACACCAACAACCAAAAGATAGATCAGGGATACCGAGTATTCAAGAGGAACAACAACAACTTCAACCGAAAGGGTTTAAATTTTAATATATAGTTAGTTGTGATCTATTGTGTGCTTTGGTATATTGAGGTAATAACATCATAGTTGTTTTTTTCTCTAATTCAATTTGGTAGGGTGAAAGCACATTTATAACTTTCAGTTTGTTACAAAATAATTACGTATAGTGGGGCTGCTATGTTTGGTAGAAGGTAATTTAATTAAGTTTTTATGATTGTTTAAAATAATAGCAAGTAGTGTGAAGTATGTTGCTATTGTGTGTAATGAGTTGTAGAGTAGATTTAATTCTTGGCTATCATAAATTTTCCCGGCAAGACAGCGTCGGCAGCGGCATCGGGCGTCGGTAGCAGCAAAAACTTTTCCTGGCGAGACAGCGATTGATGATCCCAACTTAAGATCGATTTCTTAGCTTTTTAAAGGTTAAGTTACTTTGGATAAATCCAAAACAACTATGGTAGAAACTTTGTGAATACTAAAGAGTATGCGGAATATACTCTTTAATATTTAGAAGAATATTAATGAAACAGTAAACTGTATAAACAATGATATTACTAAAAAGCTCCAATATCAATAATACGAGTACTCTGTGTAGTGCTAGGGTTTACAACCTTGAAGCTATATATCAAAACGTATAAATGTGTGTGAATATTGGGTACATTGAACTTTATACCCTAGGACCTCCTTTTATACACCAAGGAGTCCTAACAGGCTTACAATATTTTCCTAAGTTATCATGATCTTCTAAACAAATAACTTATACGTATCTTTTACAAAAATATATCATACTTATCCCGTAAGTAATCTTGATAAACAATCTTCATCTTTATCCTTCTAACAGTAGAAACTCTTCTAGCAGTTGTAATCATTCAGCAGTTGTAAGCAGCAACATTAACTTTTATTCCAGCAGCACTAACTGTGTACAAGCAGTAGTAACTACTTAGAATATTTTCTTCATTCTTCATCAGCAGTACTAAGTTACACTAGCAGTACGAACTTTATGCTAACAGTTGTAAATTTACTCAAGCAGTACTAATCATTCACTAACAGTACTAAGTTACACTAACAGTAGTAACTTTTATACTAGGAATATTAACTACTTAGTAGTATTTCTTCCAAGTCTTTGAGCAGTCTTAACTTCCATTAGCAGTAGTAATATATACTAGCAATAGTAACTCTAACCTTAGCAGCAATTACTTCCAAACAACATCAAGAAGCTTTTAATCCCAACAATCCTCCCCTAAACTTGATGTTCATCTTCTGAATCTTCAAGTTTCTTGATTAAAAGCTTTATCTTCATTAGGAGGATGCATTCAAAGACTTCCAGGATTCTTGCGCTGTTTTGTCATAAGCTTAAGAAGTTGACAGCACATCTCATTCCACTGGTCAGTTTGAAGCTTCTTGTTAAGCATTTTTGTAATAGTTGCAGGTGGGATTGGATACTTTTTCTCTACTAGCATAAAGATATGCAGATTTTGAAATCTTACAAAATGAACTCTACTTCAAGAAAATAGCTTCCAAACTGTCACATTGTATCCTTGTAGATTTATCTATACTTTACTTTCCATATCTGGTTCAAACATCACCTTCAGATCACCCCATAACACTCTTTCATATGCCTCCTCTGGCCTTGTATTCCCATGTTTAGCTTTAACCAACTTCCAGAGTGTTTCTAGGTCTTCTCTGTCAATGTTCTGAAGCATCCTAATCATTGATTAATACCTCCTTGAACTTCCATATCCCATCTATCCTTCTTTGATGATTTTCTAGTCAACAATGATTAGGGACTTAGTGGCTAGTGGTATAGCATCAATTCTACCTCATCATCAGGAACTATCTCCATAAGCTTTTTCATTTATGCTTCATCATCCACTTCAGCTTCTACATTCTCATTTATCTTTTGCTTCTTTGAATTATCAGACTCAAGTTCTTCTCTTGTTCTCTTCTTACTTCCTTCTGTCTGACTTTTACTTCTTTCCATAACCTCTGTATCCATAGGAACAAATGAATCTACCCACTTTATAGTATTGTTAAATAACATCTGAATTTCTTCAAAACTTTTGTTCTTTAACTGACTATGCTTGTAATTAGCCATATTCTTCAAATAACTATACATTTGATTCCTCATTTGGGCTTTAGTTGGTGGTTTTCTTCGGATCTCTTTAGCTCTAAGCTTTTCAAAGTGCTTCTTCCTTTTGTCCATGAGCTCTACAAACAATTTTAATCTTTCTTCAATGGTCAACTCTCCCCGTTCTTCTGCTTGTAGTCTCTGAGCTAATTCATAATCTGCCTCTATCATAGCTTGAGTATTATCCCATGAAATTAAGTTATCCACTTTTTCTTTTTATCTAGCCAACCTTTCCTCTTCTTCTAATTCAGGTTGCAATTCTTCTTGAAGTCTTTGAGCAACTTCTTCATACACCAAAATTTGATCTTTCTTTTTTAAAGGCTTCTCAGGTTCAACCATTTTTCCCTTGCCTTTGTCTTTAGCCTATGGAAGTTATGATGGTTGTGATGATGTTATTGTAAATTCACTTGGCTCTTGAACTACAACTCCTCTAGCCTTGGGTCTTGTAACAGCAGTTGTAGTTGTTGTAGCAGCAGTTGTAACAACCTTGGGTTTAGCTACTTTGATTTTAATTAAGGTTTGAGCCAGAGTCAACTCATCAACAGTTGTTGGATGCATCCTCCTGATCACCCAAACCTTCATCTTTAGAGGATTATATTCTGGCAGTTCTACCAACCTTCCTTAACCTTTTAAGTCCTGGAGTTCTTGACTTATTCCTCCTTTCTAGTTTCTTGACCTTCTCCTTTAATTTAGTTATCTCTGCAGCTTGAGAGGTCTTAGTGTTCTCCAAGTCAAGAACTTTTTTAGACAGTTTTGTACAAAGTTCCAACAATTCATTTAGTTTTAGTCTATCCTCACCACTAAGTAATGGATCATTGGAATGTATAGGTACAGTTTCCACATTTTTAGTCTCATATGCCATAGGTTGTGTAGGATCACTAAGTTGAGAAACCTTAATGTTCTATTTCTTGGTCTTCCTAGGCTTTTGCTTCTTTGGAGGTTGTGATGATGATGGTTGATTAATGGTGGATGTGTGTTGGTGAACAGTAGGCATTCCAGAACCTTCACCCTCTTCTTGAGCTTGAACCATCATTGTTTCAAACAGAGGGGTAACTCTCTCAGAAAAACCTTTTCCTTCTCTCTTCATATTTGCAAAGACCTTCTTAGTAGGAGAAGGTGTAACATAAATTTCTTTATGTTTAGTCATTCCTTCAACTTGTTTATCCAGGAACACTTGCACAAACCTTGGATACATTAGAAATTTAACTCTACCCTCCAAGTTCTTCACCATATTATCAAAAATGTACTTGGAAAAAGTTGAATTTTTAGTTTGTGGTAAGACAGATAATAGCTGAGGCTATAGTGCTACTAAATTAGTTCCAAGTAGTAGTCTTAGCACTAAGGCATTGCAGAATTATATGGATAAGAAATTTCCATTGAGGTAAAAAGAAAGCTTTATAGAATGTAAGCTTTTGTGTAAGATTTTCATACCCTATTCTTTCCAGCTCTACAAAGATAGTAGCATTGGGTAGACATTCAGTACCTTCAACATCTTTTAATTGAAGAGCTCTTCTCACACTCGTCTCAGTGATGATCACTTTCTTCCCATCTACTAGGGCTTGTATATGCACTTCCTCATTGACAGTTTTTGCTTTAGCAGTAGCCCAGAACTGCTTAATGAATGAAGTATAGATGGATGGATTCACCGTTAGCGCATATCTGATAGAACTTGCATTCAAAAAGTCAATTATTCCTTTAAACCCATCACTTTCTTTGGGTTTCTCAAAAAATGCAACCAAATTGTGAGTTTCATTAAACTTTAGGTTCGACATTGTGTTGGGTTTTGATGATGAATGATAAAATTGAGTTAGGGTTTATGATTAGAGAGTATATCAAAGTGTAAAATCGATCGAATGAGTGATTGAAACCCTTAATCGAAGTATTTATGAAATCACCCTCAACAACATTAACTTAAACTGGCAGCATTAACTAAGACTGGCAGTAGTAAGTGTATGCCTGGCAGCATTAACTTAACCACCAGTAGTAAGTTTATGCCTAACAACATTAACTAACATTGGCAGTAGTAAGTGTATGCCTAACAGCATTAACTTAACCGGCAGTAGTAAGTTTATGCCTAACAGGATTAACTTTGAGTCACCAGCATTAACTTCAATTTCGTTCCAAAAAGCATTTCCATCATCAATTTTGATTCTCACAAGCTCTCTTTCTGTTTTTATTCTCACTATATCTCTCAATTCTTTTTCTCACTGAATCACTCTGTCTGTTTTTATGTCACACATCTCTCTTTTTGTTTTTCATTCTCACTAATTTCTCTTATTTCTTTTAGCTCACAGAGTTACTTTATCTGTTTTTATTTTCACACATCTCTCTTTCTGTTTTTCAGCTCACTAATTTCTCTTATTTCTTTTAGCTCACCAATTCACTCTATCTGTTTTTATTTTCACACATCTCGCTTTCTGTTTTTTAGCTCACTAATTTCTCTTATTTCTTTTAATATTAATTATAACAAACAGTAGTAAGTATAACTAACATCATTAACATAGCAATATTAAGTATAACTAGCAGCACTAATTATACTTACCAGTATAAAGTTAGGCCAACAGCACTAACTTGAATGTCATCATTAGCTGCTGTTCCATTCCATTTCAAGCATTATTTATGCATAATCCGTTGCATATAAACGCAATTAACCTCCCCTCAATCAATACTTCAGATGTTAAGCATTCCTATACTTGCAATCAGATATTGAAATCTGCCAACATCAAATGCTTTTGTGAGCAAATCTGTAACATTCTGATCTGTGTGAATCTTTATCAGCTGAATAAGCTTCTTCTCATTCGAATCTCTGATAAAGTGATGTCTAATCTCAATGTGCTTAGTCTTTGTGTGAAACACTGGATTCTTAACAATGCATATGATGCTTTTATTATCAATGAAAATCTTGGTATTCATGAAATTATATCCATAATCCAGCATTTGATTTTGAATCCAGAGTACTTGTCTACAGCAACTAGCAGCAGCCACATATTCTGCTTCAGTAGTAGTGTTAACAACTACAGTTTGCTTCTTGCATTACCATGAAATCAATCTGCTTCTAAGAAATTGACAACCTCTTATTGTGGATTTCCTATCTATACTTGCACCAGCATAGTCACTATCAGAATAAGCTTCCAAATCAAATGGTGAATCCTTAGGATACCAAAGGCCTAATTTAGGTTGACCTTTCAAGTATCTAAAGATTCTTTTCACAGCATGAAGATGTGAAACTTTAGGTGTGATTTGGAATCTTGCACAAGCATACACAACAAACATTATATCAGGCCTTGAAGATGTTAAATATATTAATGAGCCAATCATTGATCTATATAAGTGAACATCAACATCTTCAGCTTCTGCATCCTTAAGCAATGGCTTTGAAGTCTCTATGGGTGTGCTTGCTGTCTTCATAGTTGAAAAACCAAACTTCTTCAAGATTTCATCCACTTACTTGTCTTGACTGATGAAAATCCCATCATCTTTTTGTGTCACTTGTATTCTAAAGAAGAAAGTTAGATCACCCATAGAACTCATCTGAAACTTCTTGTGCATCAATGTCTCAAGCTCAATGCATAAATTCTTTTTAGTAGATCCAAAAATTATATCATCAACATATACTTAAACTAGTAGAATATCACGTTTGACTCTTTTAATGAACATCTATCTGACCTCTCTAAAATCTATTGTCTAATAAATAGGTAGATAAAGTCTTATACCAAGCTCTAGGAGCTTGATGTAGACCATATAATGCCTTTTCTACCTTATAAACTCTGTCAAGGAACTCTGGATCTTCAAACCCTAGAGGTTGACATACATAAACTCCCTCTTCAATCTTGCCATACAGAAATGCACTCTTCACATCTATCTCATATACTACAAAGTCTTTGAATGATGCATAGGCTAAGAATAGCCTAATTGCTTCAATCCTAGCAACTGGAGCAAAAACCTCATCATAATCTATTCCCTCTTCTTGAGTGTTACCCTGTGCAACCAGCCTTGTCTTGTTTCTAATTACAATACCTCTTTCATCTTTCTTGTTCCTGTACACCCATTTAGTACTAATGGCTCTTTTGCCATGTGGTAAATCCACCAAGGTCCAAACCTGTTGTAACTTAAACTATAGAAGCTCTTCTTGCATAGCTTCTATCCAGCTTGGATCTTTTAATACTTGGATTACCTTTTTGGGCTCTTCCTGGGATAGGAAACAAGTAAACAGACAAGTATGAAGGTCTTCATGAGTTTTCCCTTCATAAACAGCACTAATAAACCCTTGTTCATTTGTAGTCTTTATCATTTTCCTTGTTAATACACCAGACTGCACATCACGAATCACATGATCAAGTGAATGATCTTTATGAATTCTTGTATTTGGAGTAGAAGGAACTGGATATGCGGTGGTGATGTTGCTCATGTCCACTTTCGTTTCTCCACCAAAGAAATCAACATGTGTGGCTTCAAGTGTAGCATTATCTCCCAAAGAAAACATGTCTGGTTCAGTTTTAATACTTGGCCCAACAGTATTAACACCTTGAGTATTGTTTTTAGATTTCTCTTGATCAGCAATTCCACTTTCTTTACATACACCTTCATCATCCTTATTTTCAGCATCACTAGAAGGTTGTGGTTCATCATTACTAGCATTCTTTAAAGAATAATCAAATAGTGAACCATCTTTCCATAGTGGCATCAAAATGCAGTCTTGGCTAAATCCTGTCTCCTTGCTAGAATGATCTGCACCAATACTTTCTTCTGTACCTACAAGAACATTAGAGTTTGTGCCTGCAACAACTGGCACATAATTGATTGATTTTGTTAGAACATCAATATCAAACAGCCACTTTGGTCCATCACCTGCAATAATAGGCTTATCTTCCAAGAACCTAATATGCAAGTTTTCTTCTACTTTCCTAGTTCTAATGTTGTACACCCTAAACACCTTACTATTCAATGAGTATCCAACAAAGAATCCTTCATCTGATTTTCCATCAAACTTACCTAAATAATCTAAGGTATTAAGAATGGTAACATAACACCTAAATGGTCTTATGAAGCTTAGAGCAAGTGTTCTACCTCTAAACAGTTCATAAGGGGACTTGTTGTAATGCTTAACTACTAATACCTTATTCTGCACATAGCAAGCAATATTAACTATTTCAGCCCAAAATGTAGTAGGTAACTTAAAGTCAGCTAACATGGTTCTAGCAGCCTCAATTAGTATTCTATTTCTCCTCTTAGTAATACCATTTTGCTGAGGAGTTCTGGCTATACTAAATTCCCTCTTAATGCCTTTCTGTTCACAAAACTCACTCATAACTCTATTCTTGAACTCTGTTCCATTGTCACATCTGATAATCTTTACTTTCTTATCAACTAGATTTTCTATCTCAGTTATAAAGTTCTTAAGAATGCCACTAGTCTCATCCTTAGATGCTAAAAAGAAAACCCAAGTAAATCTGCTATAATCATCTGTGGCAACTACACATTATTTATTATTCATTAAGTTGCTCACAAAAGTTAGACCAAACAAGTCCATATGCAACATGAATAAAGGTTGAGTAATAGTGTTCTTTATCTTGGACTTACAAGAGGCTTTGTATTGCTTTCCCTTAAGACAAGCAACACAAGTTTGGTCATTTTCAAAACGTTTTGAAGGTAAACCTCTCACAAGATTTTCATTAACAAGTTTATTAATGGTTTTAATATTTACATGACCTAGCCTCCTATGCCATAACATTGATTCATCAAGTGTGGCCTTTGCAACAAGACAAGTTAAACACTCTTTAGGAATAATATTCTTCATATCAACAATGTACATATTGTTCTTTCTAGGAACTTTAAGTAAGACCTGACTTTCATCAGCTAACTTAAAGTCAGAAGACAGAACAAAACATCCAGTGTCAGTAAAAAGAACACTGTTCTTTTTGTCACACATCTGTAAAACACTAAAAAGGTTAAACTATAACTCCTTAACAAAGTACACATCCTCAAAATCAAGCTTACCAGTTTTAAGAGTTCCTTTACTAGTAATTTTCCCTCCTTTGGCTCCTCCCCCAAAGGTAACATATCCTTCATTAAATTCCTTAAAGTCTGAGAGATAAGACATGTTCCCTGTTATGTGCCTTGAGCATCCACTATTAACATAGCCTTGATCTTCTTTTTGTGGATGACCCTGCACATAAAAATAAGGAAATTAGTTTCCTTTGAGGACCCAAGCCATCACTGACTTGTATATGCCTCGTGCATCAATATAATTATGTCTCTTCAAAGTAATTGATGCACTATTAAGTTTGGTAGGTCTCCAAACCTAACATGCTGAGGCCTTAACATCATTAATCTGATTTGCCCTCACAGCATTAACTACTGCTGAATTTGGCCTAGCAGTATTAACTGCTTTTGGCCTAGCAGTATAAAATTTTCCCTTAACAGTATTAACTTTTTGGCTAGAATTTTTGTTAGTTAATGTTGTTTTTGTTTGATAGGGCCTCTTTACAGTTGATTGTGCTGATTTTGAAAAATGTGACATTGGTCTAGCACTATAAACTGTAGTTTTGGGATGACAGTATTAACAGGCCTAGCAGTATTAAGTGATCTTAGGCCAGTTTTCATTAAAACTGCTCTTGAAACCATGTTCCTTTAAGCACTGGGGTGAGTCTTTTTAGCAGAATAATTATAATTTACCCTTGTATAATTATTCCCAGATACCACCCTTTCCCTTTGATGGTAATTGCAGTTAGCCTGCACATGGTCAAAACTTCCACAGACAAAACAAGCTTTATTGTACATCACAAAGTCACTTCCTAGCTGTTAAGACTTCTGTTTATTCTAGTTTCTTTGATTTCCCCTAGGACTTTGTGACCTATACATTTCAGAATACTTAACTGGTTTCCTAACTGATTTTTCTTGTTGTTTAGGTCTAACAAATTCCATCTTAACAACAGTAGGAAAAACAGTTTTCTTCTCTAACTTATCTTCTGACACCAACTCCTCAACCAATGGGGGCATCAGGAGATTCCTTAACCTCATTACAAGTATCTTCACTAACACTTTTACTAGGCTTAGGTCCATAGCCTTCAAACTCAGGCTGTTGGAACTCTTCTAGACCAGAGTAGGACAAATTAAGATTTAGGGGTGAAAATAGCCTTATAGGAGGAGGTGGAACAACATTATAGCTTACAAACCCGAGACCCTTTATACTTTTATCAGGTATCTGACTCCCTATTAATTTGTCTAGACTCTTAGAAGCATTATCAAAATTTTTAATTTTAAGTTGATTGCTTTTTTTCTTTCTTGCTTAAGCTTTTCTAACTCACTTTTAAGCATGCTAATTTCTGAGTCTTTATATGAGATATCTCTTTTAAGAACAGCAAGTTGCTCACAAAAAATAACCTCATTCTTTTTGTAAAAGACAAGTTGCCTTTTACAGATGCTAACCCTCTTTTGTAAGTAGCTAAATTGAACTCAAAGTTGTTGTTAGGATTTATGTTTTAGTAAGTTAGTACCGACAGTACAAATAGTAAGTATTGTTAGTTATAGTTAGTACCGACAGTACAAAATATAAGTACTGATCGATTAGTTAGTACCGTTAGTTACTAAATAGTCAGTACCGTTTATGAGATATGTATGAGATATTCTAGGAAAAGATATGTGTTATCTGTTAGCGATTTGTAAGCTTGTGAGAGTTTATCCTTAGTCTATAAAAGGATATCTCTAAGCATAGTTAAATATACGTCCTCAAGATATCTCATAGCAATATCATATCTCAAATAGTTAGTAATCTGTAAATTGTTAAAAGCAGATTAATAGAAGTTGTTATTTAGTTATACATTGTTTTTCTTAGTACTTGTGTTGAGATTCCGCATCAACATATAGTATTCATAATCAGTGTTTCTACATAGTTAGGTGTTTTTATACAGTTTGGCTATCATCCTTCATAGGCTACAAAGATCTATCCGTTTAGGGACTCTCAAGTGGTATCAGAGCCTGTGAGAAACTCTGAATAAGAAAAACAATCAAATCAAACTCTCATATTCCTAAACTAAACATGATGCCATCAACATCACAAGAAGAAATTCCACCACCACCACCACCTCCACCATCATCACAAACACCAACCCAACAAACTCCTCATACAGTTTCAACCATCAAGCTGCCTATTCTCAAAAAGGGGGAATATGATATCTGGGCTATGAAGATGGAGCACTATTTGGCCCATACAGATTATCCAATTTGGGAGGTTATACAAAATGGGAATGGTCCTGTTTCAATCACTACAGATACATCAGGACAAATTAAGGTTTTGCCTCCTAGAACTGCTGAAGAGATTGTAGCCAGAGAAAGAGAGAGAAAAGCAAGGACCACCTTGCTTATGGCCCTACCAGAAGATCATCTTGCTAAGTTCCATAAGATGACAGATGCAAAAGAAATGTGGGATGCCATCAAATCTAGATTTGGTGGAAATGACGAATCCAAGAAGATGCAAAAGTATATCTTGAAGCAACAATAGTTTGAAGGAATCTCTGTATCCAACACAGAAGGGCTTCACAAAGGCTAATACAGGTTCCGAAAGTCTTCGAGTCAGTTAGAGAGTCAAGATCAGTTGTAGCTACTGAGGATGCAAATCAAAAATCCTAAGATCTCTACTTCTGCCTGGTCCACAAGTTTCCTTAATTATGAGAACCAAACCAGGAGTGGATAGTCTTAGTTTTAATGATCTGTACAATAATCTAAGAGTCTTTGAGAGTGATATAAAAGGCTCTACTGCATCATCTTCTAGCCTGCAAAATGTAGCATTTGTCTCTGAAAACAACATCAATACTAATGATGTTAGTACCGCTTATTGTGTTCCTAATCTTTCTGGTCAAAACTCAAAGTATGAACAAACTCAGTCATAGCATTACATGCAAACAATTAAGTTTTCCTCAACTGGGATCATGAGACTTTAGGAACAGATTGATGAATATGATCTTGAAGAAATAGACTTGAAGTGGCAAGTGGCCATGATCTTAATGAGAATGAAAAAGTTTTACAAGAAGACTGGTAGAAAGCTATAATTTGATGCAAAAGAACCTGTTGGCTTTGATAAAACCAAAGTGGAATGCTACAATTGCTACAAAATAGGGCATTTTGCTAGAGAGTGTAGAATTAAGGGAACTCAAGATAATAGGAGGAGGGATGCATGGAATTCTGGAAACAAGGATGGGAGCAGAACTGGACAGAAGGAGGATTCTAAAGCATTGGTGACAATTGATGGAGAAGGTGTAGATTGGACAAATCATTCAGAAGATGAAGATTATTCTTTGATGGCTTGCAACAACTCAGACTTAGACACATAGGTAATTTCCTATTCAAATAAGTGTAAAGAGTCTTATGCTTATCTTAAAAAACTGTATGATGCTTAGAGAGAACAACTTAGTGATGCAAGCATAGAAATAAAGGCATATTCTCAAGGTCTTAAGAAAGTTAAAGCATAATTAGTTGCTTATCAACAAGGACAACTTTGGTATGAACAAAAGATAAAGTTTATGAAAATAGATTTAGATGATAAAACAGATGTTCTCACATACCATAAGAACTTATTAGCAGAAGCTCAAAAGGAAAAAGAAGATTTAAAGGCTAAAGTAGAAAAATGGCATAATTCTTCTAAGAATCTTAGTAAACTGCTAAATACCCAAATGAGTGCTAATGATAAGTTTGGGCTTAGGTATGAGGATCACAAATATGATGGGATTTTGAGCTATGAAAATGAAGTGTTGCAGAGTGTTTTTATGAATAAAGAGAGTGAGTTAGAAAAACAACCTCTGTATGATAGGGTTGTTATAACAGATGGAATGCATGCTATACCCCCACCCATGACAGGAAATTATATGCCATCTGGACCTGAGATTGAAGTAGATTACTCACAATTTACATATGGTCCAAAACAGACTCAACCTAGTGAATCTGAATCCCAAACAAGTGAATTTGATACCTGTGAATCTAACATTAGTACAGAACCCTCTGATTAGTGTCTGGAAAACAGTTGTAAATGAATCAAATATAGAAGGTCAGCCTAAGGTCTGGTCTGATGCTGCCTATCAATGAGGAATATGAATCAGATAGTGAAGATTAAGTATGTGTCTACACAAGGAAAGAACAAGAAACACCGTAGTTTTGCTAACGAGCAATTAGAAAAATCCTAGGGAAACTATCAAGAATCATTCACAGATAGTCAAAAACCAAAAGTTATGAAGATAAGAGTTGTGGGTATGGTTTACTGTAAGAGCATGTTTTTGTATGTGGAAGTCTTAATCATTTAATAGAGAATGTGAATTCCCATGAGAAGAGTGATGGCAGAAAAGCTAGTTAAACAATGGTTGAATAATGTGCAAAGATGAATAAACAAAACCAATTTGTTCCGTCATAGTACTAACTAGAACAGGTAAAATTCCAGTAGTACTGCTATACTACAAGTTACTAAATTTTTTAGTACTGCTAGGCAAAGAAAGTTTTAACAACAAAAAGCAATATATAGTCTGTCCTATGAAAGTTAATAGTGTTACGCCCATAGTGAAAAAAGTTAGACCAGCAAATGTTTTTCTCAAAAAACTCATTCACCAATATCAAGCCTTATTAAAAAAGACTACAGATACTTAGAACAGATTTTTTCAAAACAAAAAGTAAAAACAGCCGAAGGAAATGCAGGTTAGTTTACTGTAGGGAAAAAGGGAAACTGCTGTAAGCCCTCAGCAGGTTTGTAATTGTGAGACACAAAGAATACAATGCACAATGTCTCCAATACAAGGTGGATCCAATCTTAGAAATTTTACACTTTCAAAGATCCACTAGGCATGACTCAAGCCGCAAACAGGCTTGGTCCCCTAGAGAAACTAATCTCTTCTATTTGGTGATGCCACTATAGATCTCTAAATAAATATAGGAATTGTTGATAGTGGATGTTCCAAGGCACATGACTGGAAACAAGGCTACCTAGCTGATTTTCAAGACTTTAATGGGTGGCCCTGTTGCTTTTGGAGTGGTAGCAAAGTTTATATCACATGGTAAAGGTAAATTAAAACGGGGTAAGGGGGTTAGAGTTATGTGTGGAGGGATTATGCTTTGTAAAGAGAATTTCTAGCTATTTTCAATTCTCTTGTTTATGTGTCACAAATAAGTGACAAAAAGAACAAGTGTTCTGTTTACTGACTCTAGAAATGTTCCTGTTTTGTTCTTTTGAGTTTAAGTACCTGATGAAGACTCAAGTGATTACTTATAAAGGAATCCCCGAGACAAAACAAAATGTAGCAATTTGTCTGTCCAAATCATTATTCTAGAGAAGTCATTGTCTCTTATCAGAGTAGGATTGAGACGCTTGTATTTTAATTGCAAAGAGCTACAACAGATTTGACAATCTAACAATATTAAGTTGGCAGAGTAGGTTTGGGTCGAAGTGATTAATTCAAAAACCTAGAACAACTAGTAAAGGGAAACCTGTAATGGGTACCTTTAAAGTATATTTCAAAAATGACCACACTTGTGTGGAATGCTTATGTGAGCAGAGAAATGAAATCAACACAAGGGCCTCCTGTAAGGCTCAAACAGTAAGCTCTATTAGCATTCGCTAAACACCTTCTTCATATGGATTTGTTTGGTACCAACATCTGACTTACACCTAGTGTATTCCACTTGTCATGCACATAGATTGCAATTAAAGGCATCACACAAGGCATCTAAGGATCAGGTGCGACATGCGCGTGGATATCGGACAACGGTAAAAGACTCATGAATTTTTTTCAAATACAGCCGTAGTCCAAGTTTTGTAAAACTACTTAGTTTGCTACAACTTGTGCTTTGATACCACTCTGTAACACCTCCAAAAATTACAACGCATCAGCATACCACATTGGGGTGCTACTTCGTAATTTATACACACGAGTCCCAGTAAACTATCAAATGATGCATTTATAAAACAAAATTTTATTTTATTTATAGAAGGAAAATCAGAGTTACAAGGTCCCAAACCAACTTAGAAATTTCATTTCAAAAAGACATGACACGACTTCTTTTCTAAAACATCATCTTATTTAAATGTACAAAATTTCATCAAGACACAACTCTTCATATCCGCGTTCCGTTCCTTCCAAGTCATCAACAGCTCCTAAACATGAGATACATGCTTAAAAACGTCAACAAAACGTTGAGTGAATTCATAGAGTTTACAAATAACAGTCAGAACACATATTTGGTTCTACAAAACAAATATAACTTTGCTTGCAAGGCAAGTTATGTCATGATTTCCACAAACATAGGCCCGTGTACCGAACCTTAACACGTTTATCATTTAGGATAAAATACTGACCGGGAAGTATGCCACTACCCCTAGTCTCAATATAAAATGTCCGTTACAGGGTGTTCACCATCGGATTCAGACCCCGAACAGGGTTGTCAAACCCAATAGATCTATTTAATGCATTCAGAGTTTACCTCCTCGGTAATTAACGGTCACACAGCAAAGGGCATATACTCATAGTGCGAAATCATATTACGTATCAATACACATCGCGTTCAATTTTCAAAACAAGCATGCATCCCCCTCGCGGGTTATAAAACATTTAAATCAGTTTGAATGCGAGGCTATGAACTCACCTTGATCGAAGCCGAAGATCAAAATAATCAAAACAATCCCAAGACGTCTCAACAATGAACTCAACCGCGACCTATAATTTATGTCGCTCGATTACTATACAATAAAGTACGATCGAATAGTACGTATACCGAGACTATTAAAACTATATAGATATACATACACATGTGATGAGAAATCCACTTACACGTCCTAGATCCCAATACCCCATAAAATTGAGTACGATCTTTCTTTCATTTATATGATATGTTGCTTAATCGAAAACTTTCTATTTTCGTTAAGTTTCTATTTTTAGAAAGTTACTATTTCCGGAAAGATACTACTTTTAGTAAGTCTCGTCATTTATTTATATTTATAAAAATATTCATTTATCTCGTCGTACTTTCGACACTCAATTTGGTTATTATTTACTCGTATCGGAGTTATATCCCGAATATTACAAAAGTTACTATTTTTAGAATTTTCATTTTTGACCGACAAACGGTCGTGTAAAATTACCGTTTGTTCTTTAAAATATTCGTTGACTTGTTTTATTAAACCTAAACTAACATTTACGACATATTAGTGTCGATTAAAATCCCCGTTTGACTTTTACGTTGACTTTTATAAATACATATACTTTCTTAAATCTGATCAGCCCGAATCGACCAGCTATATCACATTTTCACGACTCAAACTCTAAAGAGATTTTATGCAAAAACGCCGGTTTCGGACAACCTTTTAGTTTAGCGAGACCTGAATCTCAACAGAAAATGACCAAAATGCTCTTACGAGATTCTGCTGGAACTTATTACATTTTAATAGGGTTAATTACCTAAAAATGTACTAAACTTGACACTTTTTGTCATTGTATGTAGGCTTACTATATTTTTATATTGTGTCGCTGGAACTTTAAATTCGTGCTATTGTGGTATAGTTTGTTTTTTTATGCATGTTAGTCCTTTATATATGCGATCGTTTTATTAATTACGGAAAATTTGATTTTAAAAAAAAAGTCTATTTTGTTAATTTTTTTTTAAATTTACAAATGTGTTTACACACATTTTTATACTATGTTTTTACATTAATTTTTTATTCACGCGCTTCTTTACACATATTTTATACAAACATTTTTATACACCTTGTTTTTATACATATCTTTTATATACACATTTTTTATTACAAACGTTTTATCACACGTTTTACACATGGTTTTTACAAACGTTTTACACATGTTTTTACACACGTGTTTATACACACGTTTTTACACATGTTTTTACACATACTTTTATACACACATTTTTACACATGTTTTTATACATGTTTTTATACACATTTTTATATACATATTTTTATACAAACGTTTTATACATACATTTTTATACACACGTAATTACACACCTTTTTATACACACATTTTTATACACATAATTTTATACAACACGTTATTATAACACATTATTTATTACATTTTTGTAAACACGTTTTTATCAACACGTTTTTTATACACACATTTTTATATCACGTTTTTATACACATGTTTTTTCACACGTTTTTGCACCTCACGGTCTTTACACATATTTTTGTTCACGTTTTTATACAATTTTAAACACGCATATTTTAACACACGTTTTATTACAGTTTTTACACACGTTTTTATACACACGTTTTTACACATGTTTTTACACATGCTTTTATACACACGTTTTTACACACGTTTTTATACACGCATTTTTTCACATGTTTTTACAAAAGTATGATGATTTTGAAAAGTTGTTCAAACTTAGATAGATCTTGAAAACTTGTTCTAACTGATTAAAAAAGATAGCTATGAAAACAAACGAGTCGATTAAGAATGCAAACCATAGATAGATCTGGAAAAATGTTCGTGTTTAAACGTTTGTGTATAAAATGTGTGTTAAAACGTCGTGTGAAATTTGTATAAAATGGTGTGTAAAAAACATGTGTAAAAGTGTGTATGAAAATGTGTATAAAACGTGTGTATGAAAACGTATGTTTAAATATTTTTGTGTAATAACATGTGAAAAAACGTGTGTAAAAAAACATGTGTAAAAACGTGTGTTAAAAACATGTGTAAAAACGTGTGTATAAACACGTGTGTAAAAACATGTGTAAAAACATGTGTATAAAACGTGTGTATAAAACGTTTGTATAAAAATGTATATATAAATGTATGTATAAGATCGGTGAGTTATAAAAATGTGTGTATAAAAACATGTGTTATAAAAGGCCGTGTATAAAAATATATGTAAAAACATGTATAAAAATGTGTGTAAAAAACATTTTAAATTCAAAAAAAATATAGAAAATAGATTTTTAAAAAAAATTCAAATTTTTTAGTTTATTATAAACGATCATTTATATATAAGGGACTAAATTGCAATAAAAAACATATGGTATTCACACAATAGCTCGAATTAAAGTTCGCGACACATCTGACAAAAAAATAGTAGCCTACATACAATGACAAAAATGTCAAGTTTAGTACATTTTTAGTTAATTAACCCTTTTTATTAAAGTGCAGAAATTGACTTTCAGTTTTGACCCATTATCATGCGATTTTAAAACTAACAAACCCGTAGCTAAGTAACACGACATTTTGAAAAACTTTCGTGCTTCGCCGGAAAGCTAAAACGGACTCGCAAGTGCTCAAATCGAACGTTTTCGAACCTGTCATCATTTAATATTTACCAAAAGTGCTGAATTTTTCTACTTAAAACGTACATCTCGTTTTCGCTCTATATTCTTCGTTATTAGGAGTTAGAAGCATTACTTTACATCAAAATGATCGTCTAAGTAAGCTCTATTATATTTTTCAAACAAAAAATAGATTTTACAAAATCTCGTGCCTCGTTTTCCGCACAAAAGATTTTGCCCAAAACTTATACGCTACGAAAGGCATTCAACTTTTAGAAATGCGCTTCCCTTCTACCCTCCCAAGTTAGCGAACTTGCAAATCCATTTTTGACTCAAAAATCCACTCACGACACATCCAAAATAGTCTATAATCAATATTCAACTCGATTAATCAACCAACAACAAAATCTAACTAGACGAAGCAAGAATCTCTTTTCGGATTTCATCACATGCACTAACGTAAAGCAATCGGAATCGCAAAATAAAAATAACACTAGTATTAAAAATACTCTACATAGCTTAAATAAGCTAGATCGGACAAAAACTCGGACTCGAATTGCTCCTTCTTGTCTTAGCCGCGGCTCAAACCAAGCCAAAACACCAAAACCTTAACTTTTTGCCAAATCAAAACCTATACACAACCTTTCCCACTAGTTTCTAATTAGTATCTTTGATCAAAACCCCTTTTACTAACATGAACCTTTTTGTTTTATTCAAAATCCCAACATGCATAAACCTTGTTGCATGTAACATTTTTCACCTTAGATGATTAAGACATCATTACTAAACTTATTTTTGATAGTTGGAAAATCGAACTTCAAGTGTGTGTGGGTTGTGGGTTTCGTACGAGCACCAGGGGAAAAGAAAGACAAGAGAAAACTAGTTCCCACTTGTTCCTATTACTTAGGTTATCATTTTGTGTGATTGAATAGGTTTTTCAAGAATCAAAATTTGATTTATGGTTTGTATATATGTGTGTATATGTGGCCAGACAAGGGAGAGCAAAAGGAAGAAGGAAACAAAAATTTTACTATGTGTTTACTTGTGAATATATAGGAGTTTGACAACTCTTGGAAGCAACCTCATGTAATCATTTCTCATGCTTGGGAACTAGAAATTGTTTGGTTTATGTGTGTTTGTGTCCCATAGCCGACGGCTATAATGGCTAGGGGGAGGGAAGCATCAATTTTTTTATAAAGTTTTTATTTACTTGTATTTATTTTGTAAACTTTTAATTAAAAGTAGACTTTGTCACATTTTAAATAAATGGTTTTGGGATATTAAACGCGAGTTTCGGCAAAGGCAAGGAAAAAAAGGTGACGGTAGTCCGTATATAAAATTTCTTAAAAGTAATACATCTAAACGAGGCATGTAATAAAAAAAGAATTTTATTTGATGCTAATATCGGTTAAACGGTAGCTGCGGTCAAACGTTGACTCGCGAAACGACCAAAAATAAAAATTTCTCAAATTCATCCGTAATAAAACACGAAAATATTTATTTTCGACAATTAAAATTTTTCTGTAAGACGTTCCGACATAGAAATTCTTAAATACTTAATTATGGACGTTGAATTCGCCGATCATCATACGACTTAGTCGTAAAACTCTGTTGTTACATTTCCACCAACCTTAAGGGAGCGTTGTCCTGGTGCTCGTCCTTTCTTACTCATCTTAACTTCTGCTTGACGATGAGACGGTTTCTCATTATCGGAACGATAATCACATGTTCGTATAAATTCACACGATGTAATACTCGCCTTGACTATTCCGAATGGAAAGTCAACAAAACAAATGGTAATTTATACCCACGAAAATAAAAAATATGATTACAATCGCTCTTATCATAAGAGACAAAATACGCCACGGATATCTGATAAAATTTATCTCGCCGTTCCTAAAAAGAAGGCCTTTAAGACGAAAAATCAACTTAACTTAATTTTTTTTGGTGATTTTACCAACAATGACCAAGAGAACACTCGCTACACAAAACCAAAACATAGATCTAATTCCAACTAAAAATACCGTCGCCCTCCAAGAGTCTCATTAAATAAATGCAAACCGGTTGCGAATGTCACACACGCCAAGGCAGGAAACGCAAGGCCGCGACATGAAAGGATTTTAACATAGTCCCAAGCATCTTAATAGAGATATACTAAATAGTGAAATAAATTACAAGACACAATGTGTTATGATAAACATCCACAATAGAACGACAACTGTATGAATGATAGGGGTTGCCATCCTTACAAGTCTTACAAATCCAAAATCATAAACTAGAAATTTGAAAACAAACATATTAACCGACAACAGACATAGCACAATATCACAGATCCTCAAAGCATCTACGGTTAACTAGCAAACTTTCCTAGCATCATATCCGATCACCTGAGATACCTGAAAACGATGCTAAAACACGTCAACACTAGGTTGGTGAGATGCCATAGGTTTTAGACACCAACCTCAAAACATTTCAAAACATTCAACATTACTTGATACTGATAAACTGTTGCATGCAAATCATGAACTATCACATACTACATATCAATACTTAAAACTCAACACAGTTCAAATCAATATAGCTCAAACAAATTAGCTCGGCTCACCCAAGTGGGGAAGGTTACGATCGCCACGATTCCAAGCCAACCGACTCACTTGTCTAATCATAATACACTAGCAAGTAATAGCACACCACAGCTCATGCATTTTAAGCTTCACCATCAAATATCACAGTAATAAAACATCTAATACTCAAGCATCGTTTCCACCCCAATGAAAAATCTTAGAAAAGATAAGGCTCCTATGACACTCACTGTATGGCAGCCTACATGTAATCTCAACTCCTTCCTTAGAAAACTATACACAATAAAAGCCATGTTACCATATGGTAGGCTAACGCTTAGTCCATTAACAACCCCCCCCCCCCCCCATAATGATGGATCTAATTTCATCTAATACTATATGTAAAGACCTCTATACCATCATTTTATTCTTCAGTATATCTTTTATTAATTTTCTACTTTCATTTTAAAACACTAACTTTTGCTCAAATGCTAGATTTTACCACTTGCACGATTTAAACCCTACTCAAAAGCATCCACAATTTCACATAAAATTCACACATGACCATCATGTGTATACATAATCTATCCAGATGCCCATGCATTCATTCAACCATAAGTATACCCTTGAAAATCAAACTTACAACTGGTTCAATTTCGGGTCTGATTCACACAAAAAAGTTTCGGCCTTAAAAACCCAACTTAAAAATTAGTTTTTGCCTTAGTACTTTTGGGGGTTTCTTAATAGGACATATAAAAGTTACTTTATTGTAGAGGGCTTAATTGTAAAAACACTTTCTTAAGTAGGGTTTTACCTCACTTAAGTGACTCAAAATTCGTTTGAAACACTGTTTGACAACGTATCTTGTATCATTATTTATTGACTTCCCGACCTCAAAAACTGTTGAGGCCGGATTTTTTGAAAAGTAGATTCAAAATCCTTCAGTTTAAAAAAAAGAATCATGTCGTTTGCATTCTCCATCATGGAGAAAAACGTCAATCAATCTGACCTAAATTCTGCTCATCAATATAACATCAATCCATGCAAACCCTAACATGTAATTTACATGGTTATGCCCCTAATTCAATTTAATCAATTGCTATTAACATTAATTACTCATTTAAGATCTGTATTTTATTAAAAACCTATCCATCATAATTAAGCTATCAGAATTAAAAAGATTTAAAGGGTTTAATATATTTAACTTTAATGAGCCAAAAACCCTAAAAATTCTTGAATTCTTTCTTGATTCTCTAATGCAGCCGAATTTTTCTTTCTCTAGGGACTATGGGACGAGTTAGGTTATTAGGGGAGAAGGAGTTATGGGCTAGGCTTTTTATTTAAAGATCCTAGATATCCTAGTCCAACTCTAATTAGGCTAATACAAAAATTAAACCCAAAACCCTTTTTTTTTACTATTCACCTATATTTAAAAAAAATTATTTTTTTTATTTTAATTAACTAATAATTAACATTACTTTAAGTTTCTACAAAAACCTACGTTATTTTAAAATATACTTTTTATTAAAACGCAATAATCGGCTCTTTCTAAAAATATAATTACACTTCTAAAAAAAATTACACTCTTTCATTTCTAGGCTCACTTTCTAAGTATGGAAAGTTACACATAACTTCCATATTTCTTTTCACACTTGCTCATATATCTCATGCTCATACTGATTAACAATGATCATTTTAAATTCTTAAATGATCCTTTTCATACTCATTTCAAATCAAATAATTCACCAAAAAACATAGATCACACATAATAGCACAAAAATTAGAATCTAGAAGCCCGCATTCTATACTGATTCAAAACCATGGTGTGTCACAGCGGAAATTATTTCGGAGTACATATGACCTATCAAACGCATTATAGCATTATACATAATATCACATTAAAGCACATAATCAAATATTCGTCATCTTAGAGATGGACTTTACATTCCCGGCCTTGCATTATTAGGCACTTTATCATATTTGCTCATTATCACACTTAGCAACAATCATGCTCGTTTACTATAAAGACTTAGCAAAATAACCGTGCTCGCTTACTATGAAGCCTTAGCAAAATAACCATGGTTGCTTACTATGAAGCCTTAGCAAAATAACCGTGCTTCGGTCTTACTATTGAAGCTTAGCAAATCATAACCATGTTGTCATTGCTGGAGGGGGTGGCGGCGGATTGGGTGTCATAACCCACACTGATCAAATTGCTCATTATACCGGGGTCTTGCCAGATGGCCAAGCTTTCTTGGTAATGATCTCGATTAATCGCGGCTAGGTTTTAGCCAACCATAGTCATGCTTGCGGTTTATCTCGCCACGAATGACTATAGAATTTCAGGATACCAATCCATGTTCACAAAAGACCTTTTGGGTGTGCGTACCCGTCTAATTGAACTTTCACTTATTTCCGGGAAAATATACCCATTCACTCACATCTTAAGCCACACCATGGGCTACACAAAAGCGACATAAGCGCTAATTAACATTCAAAGCACACAGCACGTAAAGCACATAATTTAGCGGCGATAATCCCGCTAGAAAACACATATTGTCAAAAGACAATTAAAACATCAAGAGAAAACAATTGGGCATCATGGGCTCATTGCTCGTTCGATGAAATCAAAACTCCAACGTTTCCACATGGCGACTAGCACAATCGGGTCGGTCCTAACACACCGCATCAAATCTTAGATGACTCAACTAATTAAGTCGAGACAATCACGATAGTTCCTAATTGTACCGTTAGACCTTAAGGCGTTAACTACTTTATTGTTTCCTCAGGATAGAAACGGAATGTCGACATTCGGCTAGAGTCTCAATATTATTCTCCATCTATTTATGCACACTAAAGTCGTTTACTTCAGATGTTAGGACCACTAAACCTAACCTTAGTCAGGGTCGCTTAGTGCCTATATTCTAGTCCTCGACGATCCAGGTTATAGTTACAAACTATACTACCCTTCTTCTGTTCGGAGGAAAGAAGTTTTTCTTCACGGCCATCCGGTTTTACATTTAATGGCAATCACACATTTTATTGTAGGTGGAGTTTCTCCATTCCTCACTTTCTACCTCAGAAACTTAAACACCTTTTCATTTTCTTTTTTTTTTTCTTTTTATCTTTTTTATTTTTTTTTTTTTTCTTTTTTTTTTTTCTTTTGTTTTTTTTTTTTTTTCTTTTTTTTTTTACACTTACTTTAAGGTATGTCTATTGAATGCTCGTGTCTATGCACGATTGTGCACTCTTATACCGGTTACTAGTCCTCAAATTTTTTGCCGTTAGCAGCTTGCTGATGTTCAGTCCGACCTCACGCAAAATCTTGCTACAACCATCATCCTGTTTCACACTCTTCGATGACTAAACATTATACAGTAGCTCTCTAGCACATACCGACCATACTTGGTCTCGACATATGTCTCCATGACAACCGTCGATCTATATTACTGCGAATTAGACTTTACTCCTTTATAGACACACTCATTTTGAACAATACCGTTGGTATTTTACCTTCGGGATGACTTGGTCATAATGACTCGCATGAGACTCTCTCCATGCAGTCAATAGGAGTAAGGTTACTTGCACAAAAATCCGTAGCAGGGGTAAAAACACTTTTCTCCTTCCAAAAGCTTGACCTAAACATTTATCCCAATTATCCAGCATTTTAAGGGTGACGATTTGTTAGCCTTAAAATATTGAGTCGAACATGAAGCTCGTCCATTATGTATTTAAGTCTCGGTCAATCAATTAGTTAACATTGTAATAGGAAAGTATCGAGAATCGGGCTCGATAGTTAATCTAATATTGTATATGTTTTGGGTTTAATCCCAAGTAAAACCCGAGCCCGAGTCCTAGTCAATTATCCCGAACGTCACTTAATGTGTCGGGGTATATAAGTGACTTTTCCTCTTTGGAAAAGTTAGTTGTTCATTCTAATTTAATTTTCCTTTTCCTATTTTCTCTCATCTCCCTCTCTCTCTATTCTTTCTCTCTCTACAAAACAACTCTCTCTTTCTCTTTTCTAGATCAAATTCGTGTATGATATATATGTTATGAAGTGATTACGGGAATCCATACAATTGATATAGAGCTTATGTGTGGATTCGTGGTTGATTCGCCTTTATTTTTTTTCTAACTTGTGTGGTTAAAGAGATCAAATTCGTCCTTATTCTTGAGAAAAATAAGCACGGCTCCATAGCTTATTTTGGGCTTATTGTTGGTTCATCTTTGGTGTTTTTTTCTTGTTTCTACATTCTAAAGGAAGTAGTATGGGGTGCTTTTACAAGTGATAAACAATGCTTCAAGTTCTGATTTCAAAGTTTAAAGGTTTGAATTTTTTTATGTGTTCTAAGTGTGAGGGTTGCCTTATTTTTTTAGGAAGATCCTCAATGGATATACGAGGTGAATGTGTAGTTTAACTTTAAAAAGCCATCTTAGTAATTTGTTCTAGCTTGGTCTGGTTTAAAAGCTCATTTGAAGAAATTTTGTAAAATTCGTCCTTGGTGTTCATCATGGCGAGTTGGTGAAGAAGGGGACAAGATCCACAAATTAAGGAAATAGTCAAGGCGGTTTGTTGACAGTGCGCGAAAGTGTCAGTTGACTTTAAATAATAAGAAAAAATTTATGGCGGTTTGTTCAAATTTGGTGGCGTGTTGCTTGTTTATTGGTGGCGAATGTTGGACAGGTCAGGCGTTTGATTATTATATTGAGCTAAATTGATATGTTACAATGCCCATTTTTAAAGACACGGCGAGTGCTTATTTTATTCAGCGCGCGTTTGAAAACAAACCTAGGCGGCGAGTTACCTATAGTATACGGCGGTTTGCAAATACAGGCGGCGGTTTGAATATTAAATTAGACGGCGAGTTGCTTAAGTTCTTGGCGGTTTGCTTATCAAAAGGAAGGCAGCGGTTTGATTATTTTATTTAGGCGGCGAGTTACTTATTGGCAGCGGTTTGCTAAGACAGAACAGCAGCGGTTTGAGATTTAATTGTATCCAGACGACACCCTTTTTAGCGACACTTTTTTACAGAAAAAGTTGAGTAATAAGTAATTTTTTATATAGCATTTCTAACTTATTTTTACATCAAATTCAAATTTTGTTATAGGTAAAAAGAAATTCGGTCGACACCTTTTTAGGACTTTTGAGGGAGAAATTAAGTAAAATATAATTTTTTTCTATAGCCTTTTTAGCTTATTTTTACACCAAATTTAGATTTTGGTAATAAGGTAAAAAAAATTTCTTCATAATCCAACTGCGCCGAATTCCAAACAAATCATCAAACCATAAGCCAAAACCAAAACCATCAACAAGGACTTAAACTGCATTAATCATACAAGAAACAAACCTCAACTGAATAGATTATTCATTCACCGGTTTTCTATTGATTTTGTAAATCCGTTAATTCATTTCAATCTGTTTTAATCTTAGAAGTGTATAGAAAATCCCTCGTGAACGAGAATGCATACATAACAACAACAACTTCAATCACATCATAGTCCACTTAAGATGCAAACTACTTTCATCACTTTTTTGTTTCATAATATGTTGTTTTTATTTGTTAAATATCCATTCATTCATCATGTTACTCCTTTAGTCTACATCAACAGATAGTCAAATGCACAACAATATCATGGCAGCTGGTTCAAAAGATCGTCCACCAATGCTTGGACCAAGAAGATATTCACAATAGAGATCACATTTTCTATGATACATTGACACTAAAGAAAATGGTGAATATCTGAGGAAATGCATATTTTATAATGGTCATACAAGTCTAAAACTTAGCGTAGTAATTGAAGCTGTTGCTTTTTGTGCTACAGTAAATGCTCTAGCAGTACCAGACATGACGGAAGTGTGAGACAGTAACACAACATGTTGGAAGAGAACAAACTGTATTTTAAAGCTGAAAAGGAAGCTATTTTCTTGCTTCTAACTGGTATTGGAGATGAAATCTACTCAACTGTTGATGCATGCAACACTGCTAATGAGATGTGGACAGCCATTGAAAGACTACAATAGGGTGAATCATTGAACATTCAAGACGTCAAGACTAATCTGTTCTGGGAATTTGGGAAGTTTACTTCTCGTGATGGAGAATCCATAGAGTCGTATTATCCCGTTTTAAAAATGATGAATGAGTGTTGACACAGGAACAACTTGCAGTTAAAACATGCAGGGAATGTTCAAATATTCTTCAACAACTTCAACAAGATATGGTCAAGATTTGTGTCGGTTTGTCAAGCAATCAAAAGAGATAGAAACCATTTCATATCACACTCTCTTTGATACATTTTGATTAGCTTGTATCAAAATGAAGTTTATGATATCCGTACTGAGAGATTAGCAAAAGTGGCAAATCCATAGCATTCTTTACGGTCCGCTACAACCATATTCAGATAATTACTATCAAGCACAAAACCTCAAAGATCTAAATGCAACATAATTCTACAAGACCTAGATAATTTAATGCATTTACCAGACATTAAACGGTCAAGAGTTCGCCAAACCAGTTACACCTCAATCTGAGTTAATATTGAAGAAGCCGGATCTGAACAAGCTTCAGAGGGATAGGAATATACAAAAAGAATTTGGCACCCATTGCAAAGTTTTCAAGAGCTCTACAAACCTACCAACCAACAACCTTCGAACTTCTCAAACTCCAGGAACAAGATGAGATACCACTCCAAGGTATAACAACGGATAATATAGCAGGACAGTTTAGGATTCAAAGGACATTGACAGTTGTGGGATAGGGAAACAGTAGGCAGTCAGGTTTGTTAGTGCAACAGATGGGGATACAATACTTTAACTGTAGGGATTTGGACCACTATGCAAAGGAATGCAGGAAGCCAAAGCGTGGTTAAGACTACAAGTATCACAAGGAAAAGATGATCGATGTGCAATAAAAGCTGAAACACGGTGTTTCCATGCAAGCTGAGCAAAGCTGCTTGGCTAGCGGACAAGGATGAAGAGATTGATGAAACAAGAAATTGAAAGACATTACAAATTTCATGGCAAAGATTCAGGAGGTCCTTACCTGAAGAATCCTGTTCTACTGATAGGCCATTGAAAAGGTACAAAACCATGATGAAAATTAATGTTCGTTTGCAAATGAAGACGTTTCTGGAGCAAACTGAATCCATAATGGGACACAATATGTTTTGGAGAAGGATGATAGCAATGTCACTCCTGATTCATCAAATATATGTAATAATGATAATCAGGTTGACCAAAATGCTGCAGAATGTGTTGATGAGCGTGTTGCGCTTGCTATGTTATGTAATTGAAAATTTAACTCTTGGATACTGAGGAAAACAAAAAACAAATTTTAAAGCAATAAAGAAAGCAAACGCATCATTGACTCAAGACATGAAGCGATGTGCAGAAACTAACCTCTAATTAATGAGACTGGTAGGGCTCTGGGAGGCGACTAGTTGTCGGGAAAGTTGTTCTGATTGCACTTCAGAAACAAATAGAATGAGTTTGATAAGTAAAAAAGCTTTAATGACTGCCGATTGATTATGACATTCTTCAAACAAAGTTAAATGAAACTCTAGGTATTAGCTGTAAAGACATTGACATAAAAAGAAGGTTTAAAAACTTATGCCTATGAATTGTAGTTGTCAATCAGAAACACGATGAGTTAGTCAAAAAGAGTCTTTTAACTAAGTCACAATTTGAAGGTCAACTCAAAGAGAAAAGTAAGGTCATTTCGGATTTAAAGGTTAAGGAAGGAAGAGATATTGACAAAATGATTGAAATGGACAAACAAATTAAGTTTTTGAATGAAATTCTTTATAAACGCAATCAATCAATTCAAACATTCATATGTTAGCACCAATATGAGCAACATATAATGGGTTAGATTCATCCTTGGAATAATCCTAAGTACCTTCAAGATAGCTCAATCTAAAAAGTCATGTTTGTATGTGATCCCATATGGATACTTTTGATCGTGCAAATAGATTTGCCCCTTAGGGAGACACAGTGCTCTTGAAAAAAGAGAGTAGATCAAAATTTGAAATAAAGTACAGTGAAACCTTATGATTACACATATCAAAACAGCTTTATGAAATTTTCAAACCACCATCCAAACCCTATCTTGATCAGTTGGAACGCGCTAAGAAGTTAGGAAGACAATTGGGAGAAAAACATTTGTTAGGACCAAACGCCAAACATTGCTTAATAACGTTTGATCTTTCTACCCGTATCGAAATCCATTAGTTAAAAGTAGTCAAGCTTACAACGAAATGAAAAACAACTTTAATCATTTTAGAAGATTTGTGAACAAGCTTGGTCTAATCATACTGGTGTTCTTTTAGTAACCCAACTCTATGATATGGAACGTTTTGATAAAATATTATTGATGCCTCTTTCAATAAAACTATAAAATGACAGTTATTGTTTTGTTCATGAACTAAAAGGAAATTGAATGAAGACTTTGAGTAAGTTGAATCCTTATTGAAAAAAAGAGGATTGACGAACTTGATTTCTGAAAAGGCTGATTTCTTCAAACATATATTGATCTACTTATCGAAGAGTGTGTGTCTAAAAGATGTTAATGTATTTCATATTTGATTCTCTGATCTGATTTAAATGCTCATTACTGGATTACAATGCTTATATCTGCACAAGGTTCAATGGAATGTGAATGTTCTTGCACGAAAGCTTTCGAAACAAACTAAATCTGTTAACAAACGAAGTTCATCATAATTTGTTTTTTAGTTTTTCTAAATGAAACACTCGCTTTTTCTAACTTGATAAAACACTCGGATTTTTTTCATTGAAACTTGCTTTACAACTAATGTGTAAAGAAACAAATGAAAAACAACTCAGTTTGCAAAGAAAACAAATCAAAATGTATTTCGAAAGAACTGCCGTTTTGTGAACAATATCATGAATACAGGATTTGAAAGCTCAAAATGCAAGACAAGCAAAATAGCAATCAAGTGAGTAAAGGAAAACTCATGAGATATGCAAACGGAAATTCTGTGGAAACTCAGTTTGATAACCATCTGTTGTTAGCCAACAATATGCACAACGGTTTCAATCACAGTTTAGGAAAACTGACTCATTTTTCATATTCTCTAAAATGAGAAGTTTTCAAAATGAAATAGTGGTTTAATAAAACTTAATGTGTCAGATGGTTCATCTAAATAAGTAAATCAAAACAGAATTTGCCTCAGAATAGAAAACAAGCGGAAATACACTCGAATGTGCTTAAACATGGAAAATGTATAGAATTGCCTCACTAGCACAAATACAAAACAGAGACCGCATGCCTCATGCTTCTATGAATACTAATACTTACGTGTTCTAAATATACAGAGATAAATCACCTACTAGTGTTAGCAGACCACAGCTTAAGTGCTATCAAGTTAAAGATAAGGTCGTACCAAACAATAGTCAAGTGAAGTTTACAAAGAAGGAAGTAGAGACAACATAGGATTTCTTAGTTTATTTCTAAGGAAAACTAAATCTGTAACTGGTGTATGACTGTTCAAATTCCAGAACTTTGGAATGTGAATGTGTTTGTGTTGATGTGGAAAATGTGTGTTTATTCTAATCATGATGCCCTTGTGTTTATAAATATAACTTGTATGACGTAAACGCTAGAACTAAGAAGCCTAAAGTAGTGCCTATTAGTGCTTAGTAAACAAAAGAGGAAAAAACGAACAAATCTGTTGCAACACCCCATAAGAAACTGTCAGTTGCATCAGATATCCAATTCAGAAACCCAGAAATTACTTTAAGGTGTTGTGTGAGATTACAAATAGGCTTGGAAAGGTAGATAGAAAAATAAATGTCCATTAGAATTAAAATGGACACAAACGACACCTTCTAGACCGAGTCTTAAATGGAAAACCATAGGGTAGAATTCTTTAGTAATTTGTTCGTCTTAGGTGGGTTATCCAACAAGGAGTTATTCAACTTATTGCGAAGGGCAAGGTTGACAGTGAACCTTAGCCATGGTTCAATAGTAGATATAACTCTTATTCTGCATTGCAAACAAACTCTGGGTTTAAGTGCAGGTCAAACATTCAATGGTCTAAAAAGCAACAAAGATTGACTTAAATGAGATGCACTATAAAATGCAAAGCAGGAAAATCTCAGGAGTGTTGGTTGCAGAAAATGTGATATCTAAGAAACAGTGCAGATGGTTTCACAAAAGATGAGCTACATCAATGGCGTCTGCTGAAAATAACACTTCAGGCCCCGTTCCATCATATGTTTTCAAATGTAGCTTTGTCACATCAGATCAGGCCTCGTTCTCTCAAAATGACTTCTGACTCTTAACGTTTAGAACTCGGAATCACGTCCATAACAATGAACGTCAAGTTTCAAAGCTGGTTCCAAAAGTTGATTCCTCTAGCAGTCACGACGCTACATCAGACAAGAGTCTGGAATTACTATTCCACCATAATATAGCAATGCTTAAGGAACACAGAGTAAATAAATACAAAATCACAAAAAATAGAAAATCTCCAAAACGATTCTTCTCGAACATGTCTCTTGAATTTATACATTTAAGTGCTTAGGATGAAATGATCGTATTAACATTGACTCGCGGTGTGTAAATGAAGTTCGAGCGAGACGTTTTTTAAATAGTTTCAAAACATGTCATTTTATTTTTCTAAATGGCTTTATGTGCAATTATCAGTAATAACCCGGGACTTCAAATAAAGGAAGTTTAAAACTTATACTCACAACGAGAAAATTAACGTTTCTCGGGTCTCTGTGTTCGTTCTTACAAGACATTCAATGTTTTTAGCTCAAGTAAAAGGGATTGTGTAGTTTCTGTGCGCTCTTACCTTACGTTAGAAGTGAAGTCCTCTTAACATTAGTTTTTTTTTAAAAAAGCTTGAACACAATTTTTTAAGAATTTCTCGATGACAATTCAAAATCTTTCAAAATTGTGTGTTCAACACTCCAACCCTCACAATGTTTTCAAAAGACAACAATTTCTTAATTGGTCCTATTTTTGAGGGGTGAGTTTTTTTTTAAAAACAAAGATATAATGTTCTTGGATCCAATCACAATGACAATTCTTATGTTTCAAAATATTATCAAAATGTTCCAAAACCATTCATTGTTGTATAATATCTTCTCCCAGGAATTTTCAAGAATATTTTAATCGCAATGTATTTCAAAAACTAAAGTGTTTATCATTTAAAATAGGGGAGAAAAATGTATTTAAATATGTCTAATTCGACTCAATGTGATGAAAGTAAGAAAAGGTTTTATGGTATCGATCTATTACCCAACAACATCGTAATTTCACGACGATTCTGAAGTAATAGGTGGTTTGGTTAGGAATTCAAATCCTATGTCCAACCAGAACCGGTGGATCTACCCAAGGATAATCTAAAGTTAGATAATAGAGTCCTTGGGCTATGATTGGAAATGAAATGTATTTGGGAATAATGCCGACTAAGATTGAGCTAAACCTGGAAAAATCACATACACGGTGTTAGTAATGACGTCCTTGGAAGCATTGAAGGCGTTTTAAGAATGAAAATAAGAAATGTATAGATAAAGGGTGTAAAGAATGCATCCCTCCACACAACGTAAGGCATTTAAACCGGGTTAGTACATATGCTGTCAGAATCACAAGTAGATTGTGACATTGAAAATGACTTCTATGGACACAATGATGCACATGCACAACCCTTCCAAGCCATTCGGGTTTCTTCTCAACAGAACTTGTCTCAATTTTGTCACGGTGATTACACAATTACTCTATTGACATCTCATACCAGAGATCGTTGATATTGAATTGGTAGGCAATCTGCTCGCCTAGAGTTACTAAAACCAAAACGCACTAATAAGTCTAGAGAAAGAGATCAATAAAAAAATATCGTTAGGACACATTCATTACTAACAATTGTTGAACTTCATCAAGTTTACTAGCTGTTAACAGAGTCCTACGTAATTTCATTTGTGATATTTGCCAGAACATCCTAAGTGATAATAATGTATTCACAATGAGATGGGAAATCCTGGTTGAGCCAACATCAAACAAGCTATTGGTAGGGACTTGGAAGATTCTATATGAATCAACTTGTGACAACTGTATATTCGATTTGGTACAGTAAATGAATTGCGGTGATGAAATTTGATAAAGCTTAAAACTCTCGATGTTTACAAAAAACCACTTTTACAAGTAATCGTCGATTGATTTTCAAATCAATTTTCTTCGATTTATCATAACGTATACCTGCAGGTTAAAACGGTGGTTGGCAGTATCCAATCAACCAAATGAATTCATTACCACATATTCATGCTCATTCATACAAAGACAAATACTACTCATGAAAGCTCAAGATTTAAAGACAAAGACTTCCGCAAACTCTGATTTGAAGCTTTCAAGATTAGGCATAATATGAGAATGTTGGTAAAAGACACAAGATCGCAAGATGGCAAAGACGATAAAGACAATGACAAAGGCTCAAAGTCAAGATCACAAAGCATGAAGGAACAAGCTTACAACAAAGAACAAAGAGAAAGACCAAGACCACATGAGCTTAACGACAAAAGCAATCTCATTGATCTCATAAAGGAGTGTCATCAATGAACTCACTTCGGGGGAGATTGTTAGCCTCAAAATATTGAGTCGAATATGAAGCTCGTCCATTATGTATTTAAGTCTCGGTCAATCAATTAGTTAACGTTGTAATAGGAAAGTATCGGGAATCAGGCTCGATAGTTAATCTAATATTGTATATGTTTCGGGTTTAATCCCAAGCAAAACCCGAGCCCGGGTCCTAGTCAATTATCCCGAACGTCACTTAATGTGTCGGGGTATATAAGTAACTTTTCCTCTTTGGAAAAGTTAGTTGTTCATTCTAATTTAATTTTCCTTTTCCTATTTTCTCTCATCTCTCTCTCTCTCTATTCTTTCTCTCTCTACAAAACAACTCACTCTCTTTCTCTTTTTTTAGATCAAATTCGTGTATAATATTATGTATGATAGTGTTACACGGATACCATACATGATTTATACCGACATAGCACTGTTCTTCCTAAATTACACATGTTGATTCAAGTTATGCATTAATTGAGGACCAAGCGACGTATATTTGTCCTCATTCAAAAACGTTTCTTTTTCATTATGCTACACGTGTAGTTATTTTCTCTGATATATATATATATATATATATATATATATATATATATATATATATAAATGAGTAAATCAAAATTTGATTGTTTTAAAAGAAAGAAAAGAAGGTAGCATCAGTTCATTCTCCATTCTTATTATTTAAAAAAAAATTAAAAAAGAAAATTTGTTTGACACCACAGGGTCAGCTTATGAAATTTGAAAACACATTTTTCTATTATTTGCACAAACAATTTATAAATCAAGTCAGTACAATTCGCGTAACGACATTCGTTCAACACACAAATTCGTTATTGCGATCCGCAGTTTTAAAATCATCGATCTACAAAACATCATTATATATAGTTTGGTCAACGGGTCTCGGCAAGTATCAAAACTATACTCACTCATGGGACTATGCAGCAGTATCATTACAGTGCGAAGAGGAATTTCACCAATCGGAATCATTCATCACTCAAGGGCATCCAATACCACAATCACACAAAAAGCATAACAAAAATAATCATAATCTTCATAAACATAATAATGATAATAATGCAATGGGGGTAGTACAGTACAATCAAAATCCCCCAGATGTTACAATCTTTGTTCAAGACGAGATATTCAATCATGATGATTTCTAGTTTCTAATACAAGAATCCTAACATTATTGAATGGTTGCTGGTGTTTACAAAAAAACAAAAAGTACACCGACAACATGACCTCACTAACTTGGCACTGTTGTTTTAGTGACTTACAAATGGTATAATCTACCAAAAATCAACATAAAAAACCAAATAGGACTTACGGAGGTCCCGGTGGTATCCTCTCTAAATCGACGTGGCTTCTAGCAATCCTAGAATGCACACTGCCATAGGGTACTCTCACGATTACTCATCACGGCAACCATAGTCTGCAGCTGCTGAATCTGCACATCTCTCTGCTGCACAACAGCCTGCAAAGTCTGTACCTGTTGGCTCAATCCGGAAATTACCTCATCTCGCTGGGTCGCAGCCTGTGACCCTGCTTTTACCATGAGGACCGATCTGCTCCAATATGATTACAACCTTAACCATTTTGGGACGCCATCACCTGTTACCTTTATCCCTCTATTAGTAGAAACTCTAGGGGCCATCTCCCCAATAGTAATGCTGTCAGCCACCTCAGCATCGCTCACCTGGATTACCTTCTTCACTATCTATCCATGTCCATACTCTAGGTTACCCATGCGGGTACTCAAATCCTCGATCACTGGCGGAGGCACAGGAAATCCAGGTGTTGGGAGGGTAAAAGATTGTCCCTCAGCAGCAGCAGTAGATGGACCTCCTATCTTGTAAGTGCTTGGTGGGGGTACAACTGGCATCAAAGTGGTACGTGACGGGAGCCATCAACCATCCTCTTTTACCTCCCAAACTCCTCATCATCCTCGATCCCTTAGAATCGTCATCACTAAATCATCATCACCGAATAGCTTGGCTATGTCCTCCCTCCACATTCAATCACTAGATGTGATCACTACTCCTCTACCTCGACAACCATTGGGCAAAACTTTCGCTCTGGTCCAGACTCAATTCTATACGCATTCAACCATGGCTCGTCCACCTAGTCCCAGCTCTCCTAGTTAATGCACATCTAATCAATCAATCCGATATTGTTGGTTTGGGTTACAGACATACTGGCAGGCGGTAACGGTGCGCAAAAAGTCATAAGCGAGACTGCGGCTCTAGCTATTCCAATCGGGAATTTGAACACACGGTAGGTGGGGGGGAAAAAACAAGGGTTCGACCATGTTACTACAAAGAAACGAAATACTTATAATTATGTAACATTCATATTACATATTATTTCATATGTGAAATTATGCTCATCATATATTAGGATGATTTCAATATATCGCATTAAATGTATAAAGAAATTAAACTCTTCGTGAGATACGAATACCGAGTTATATATATAATCATACATCATTGAACAGATGCCGTATATATTATATAGGATTTATTTATATTTATATAAGTATATATATATATATATATTTTAATATTTATATATATATATATCTAACTTATATATAATTACTTATATCAAGCTGTATCCCACTTGTCACGGACCATAGATTGCAATATAGGCTCAATAATGGCAATTTAAGGATCGAGAACGACCACGCGTGCGGGGTCAGACAACGATAAAAGGACTCGTGACAATTTCCAAAATAGGTTGTAGTCTGAAGTTTTGTAAACGACTTAGTTCGCTACAACTCGTGCTTTGGGTTAACCACTTTGTAACACACCCAAATTCGATTACGCAGCGGAATACAACACTTGGGGGGCTAACTTCTTAATACATGGCACACGAATCTAGTAAACGTCAAATGATAGTTTATAAAACAAAAATTATTTATTTATATTGAGGAAATTCGGAGTTACAGGTCCCAAATAACTTTAGACATTTTCTTTTCTAATAAATTGCAGCTACGACTTTCTTAACAACATCCCATTTTTATAAAAGTATACCTTTTCACCGTGTCATAATCCCAAATATCCATGTCCGTTCCATCAAGCCATCAACAATATCTAAACCTGAGTACATGTTAAAAACATCAAACAAACGTTGGAGTGAATTCATAGAGTTACAAATAACAGTCTAACGCATGTTATGTTCCACAAAATACACGTAATGACTTACTAGCTAGGCAAGCTGTGGAAACTAGAAGGGGGGGGGGAGGTTTTGAATAGTTTACAGGTTCGTTTTGTTTTATAAAACCTAGCTTACAAAAATTGTAGATTCGAGTTGTATGTGTAACAATTCATAATATGAACAAAAAATATAACAACTAAACTAAAGCTAATTACAATGGACAATAATATGAAGTGATAAGGAAAGAACAATCAAACCAAGACACCAAGTTTTATAGTGGTTCGGCTACGAAGCTCTTCTTCGCCCTACTCCACTCCTCGAGTATCCTACTCCGAGATTTCACTATGTCAACAAGCTTCCTTCAGGAGGAGAAAACCGTTTACACGTCGCTTACGTTATTTTCAGACACTAAGCTAATTGTAGAGTCTAATCTTCGTAGAACCAATTCTACCACTTCAATATTAATACACATTCACTAGATTCTACCCACTATCCGAATTTACACACTATCCGATTACTTAGAAGAAAAAGAGGAGAGATCACTAATTAACCCTTCGTTTCTTGATGAATACGAGTGTTCTTCTCTTGCACTTGAATGAGAGGGAAGATATGAGAAGCAGAGATTAGATCACTTGAAACAAGATCTAAGTATGTTACTGATCAAGAGTTTTAGTAAGAGAAATAAGTTTAAGAGAGAGAAAGAAGAGACTGAAAAATTTCGTGCATAGAGGAATAATTTTCAACAAGGGGTGGACCAGTATTTATAGACAAGAAAAGCCAACGGTAACTGGTGGCCGTCCCGGCGGTCCCATATATATAAGGGGGCCGCCAGGCCTATATAAGGGGAGGCCGATCCACCTAAGACTCAGATCCCGATTTTGGTCTTGATTGGTGCGGAATGTTGTATATGGTGTAGATACTTCTGTTTGGGGGGGGGATTTGAATTTCAAATTTTTTGTATTTCAAATTTTATGTTTTTAATAAAACTTTTCTTTTAATTAGAAAATATTTTGTATAATTAATTTTGTGAAAATCTTTTGTACAAATGTAATAGATGTGAGAAAAATATTTTCTTGATCACTAATCATGCTTAATAATTTGTTTGTTCATACCTTAAGTGACCACTAATCTTAGAAATGGAATTTTACGATTAATAATTTGTAAAAGTTTAATTTTTTCGTAAACGTTTTTACATCTTGTTATTATCAAAACGTTGAGAGGTCGAAAAATATAAATAACGTTTTTAGACATTATTTGTATTAACAATCTCCCATTTTTTGATTATGACAAAATATAAACTCATTTTGTATAAAATTAATGAGTTACAAATTATTAATGAGTTTTGTTCCATTTCTCCCCCTTTTTGTCGAATTCAAAAAGGATGATCGTCGAGTTATTGTAGGAAGAAAGAAATCGACGATATCAAGACTCCCCCTTGATGTATGCTCCCCCTTGTTCGGGGCACCAAGGGATTGATCTTACAAAAATTGTGTGCTACAACACAAAGTTAGAAATACAAGTGCAAGACAAATATCTTGTAAAGTAACACATGAGTTTTAAGTCACCCAAAAGAGGGTTTTATTCAACCAACAAGAAACTCATACAATAGCAAATGCAACTAATACATTCATACAACATAAAATAAAACTATAACATTATAAAGACATAATAAGGCATAAATCTACACTAGTGAATTCTTGAAGAGTTGAAGATGCCATAATCAAAAGATGGGTTGTTTATTATTAGGTGAACTTGAGCTTTTAAGATTGCTTAATTATGGTGAGGAGGTTGTTATTGAGGATGGAAATTGAGTAGAAGGACCAATGATGAGAGATTTGATACGATTTAGGTCATCTTTCAATGTATCAAATAGATTTCAGATATCCAAGCAGCAATGATAAAATTCTGAATGAAAGTTTACTTGTTTTAAATAAGGTAGAGGGATATATGGTGAGGTAGGAGGTGAAGGATTTGTGGCCTCAATTGCTTGTTAGAGATTTATGTTAAGCAGATTTGATAGGTGATGAATTTTATTTAGGTTTTGAGTTGAGTTTTGTAAAGGTAAAGAGTAGGAGAGAGAGTCATTTGAGATGGGAGAAATGGGAGAAGTCCTAGTTGGTGGAGGAGAAGGTGGTGAGGGAGGAAGACCATGACTTAGTCTCCAAGGTTCGAGCCTTTGGTATTTTCGTGAGTAGTCACGAGGGGATTTGCTAGAGGATGACATTGAGAACTTGAAGAGAAGTGAAAGATTTAGAAGTGAAGATGTGATTGAGATGAAGAAGAATGATGTTCATATATAGAGGAATTTTAGGAAAGGCATGGTATTGGAGAATGAAGATTCTAAGAAGTGTTTTGTTTAGAAAGGAAAGAATGGCTGGAACTAAGTAGAATAGGGTCAAAGTTGCAGAAAAGAGGGGACAGGAAAGTTTGTGGTTCCCCTGATGGCGGTCCCGCAAACCTTAGGCGGTCCCATATATATTAGGGGGCCGCCCTTGATTTTGGGGGGCCGTTTTCTAGGCGTTTTTACCAAATTTTCCAAGGGTTAATTGTTTTCTAGAATAACTTAAGTGGGTTGGAAGTATGATTGTGGCATTTCCATTTCTTCAAGAATCACATAATCTAGCTAAAAGAGAAAAGAAATCATGCAATGGTGCCAAGTAGAATCATATAAATGACTTAAAGATCAACTAAGTTTCATATAGCAAGCATGAGATAATAACATAGATATGTTTTACATGTACTTGAGTGACCGTTGATAGGGGTTAAGAAAATATTACATAGTAATAATGTCTAGTAATAATTCATAAGAAATATCTCAACCATCATTTGAATCATTACTTGAGGCTTCTTCAGAAGATATGTAGATGATAGATTGAAGATGAGTAGGATGAACCCAGGGTTTCATGGATGGCCAGTATGATTTGTATTTTGATTTTCGTAGATGAGGATTAATTTTGATGATGTGATCATATAGACGATTTAGAATCATTCCATATGGCATTGGAGAATTTGGTTTATTTTTAATCTTTTCAACTCGTTTGGTTAGAAAGTAGGCAAAGTTGAAAGGAGTACTTGTTAGAATGCAATACATCATGTGACATGATGATGCAGGAAGAAATGGTGAGTCATTTTGAGTGCCAAAGGCATTATCTTGAATGATTTCATTCCAAGATCTCATGTCATGACGAAGCTCTTCCTTGAGGATTTTGTTTTGAAAAATGGTTTGTCCGGTTGTTGTGATTGATTGAATAATTTCATTTGGTGTTGGAATGTGTGTTTGATAGGGTGTGTTTGACTCTTGATTAGTTTTCAAGGAGTCAAGAGATGATTCTTCAGAGTAAGAACATTCTCCTTCACATGGAATGGAGAGAATCGAGGCAAATGACTCGAGTGAAAAATTAAATGTTCTTTTTAATGCCCAGAATGTTAAAAGGATATTTTGATCATCATTTTTGGTAATTTCTATTGAAGAGTAGAATTCAAGTAGAAATCTTGGACAAATCCCTTCGTGAAGTTCATATATTTTCAAAAGTTTGATAATTTGAAAAAGAGTTTGAATATTATCATATTTAGTGGATTCAGGAGACACAGGACGACCTTCATGAATTGACCTACATTCTAGGTTTCGAATGACGGGTTTTAAGATGTCAGGAATATAGTTTTCATTTGAGATTGTTGGAACATATGATTTTGTGTACCGTAATTCATCTTCCAAAGTCATTTCACCTAGAATTGAAAAAGATAATTTTAGTGAGGTTCCTTCATTTAAAGAGAGGTCTAGTGTGTGCCTAAATGTGACAAATGTGGAGTAACGATTAACTCGACCTAAACATAAAATCCTAAGAGTTAATCCAAACGCTCCTTAGTTTGATTTTGCTCATTCAAACATGTTGAAAAATACATATGAATTATGTATCTCAACCTTTGTTCATAAGATCATTATGCATGTGTTTGAAAATGTTTTTAGGTTGTATTAACAATGCATAACCACAATTTTATTTTGTTCCTAATGTGAGTGATTTGAAAATAAAATTAGGGTTTTGGTTCAAAATCAATTTTTCGACAAACTCACTAATGTATGCAAATCCTATGTCTACGGGTAACATATTAGTTATACATTGTATCCTAGTAGTCCTAATTGTATGAAATTGAAAGAAAAATAGAAAATCCCCAATTTTAAGTTTTGGTGTTCATCATGAACCCTAGACTCAAATTGAAAGAAAATGGATGAAATGACTTACAATAGTTGATCTTTAAGATGTTATGAATGATTATAGGTGTTGATTTGGTCTTTAATTAATGTTTTAATGGGTGATTTTGAGTTTTTTTGAGTGGTTTTGGTCGTGTTCGTCACTTGCAGCACGAAGAGGGGTGTTTGTTTTTGTGGTTTGAATCTTTTTTGACTAAGTGTAAAATATGGGAGTATGCTGATGGCGGTCCCATAAAGCCTGGCGGTCCCAAATATATTGGGGGGCCGCCTATGGTATGGGGGCCGCCCTTAGTAAAGGGGTTTGGACTCAGTTTTTGACGAAAATTTTACGAAGAGGAGTGACATTTTAATTTGTATTTCGCGAATTAAAGATGCTTAAAGTACTTCGGATAAAGTATTCAAGTTGTCACGTCACGGAATGGAACATGGACTAAAATTAAGACAAAAGAAGGAGAAGCGGACTAATATGATTTATGGAATGCGCTCCATCATTCCTAAACCAAGACGTAGATAGTTAAACGATTCACGTTTAAGGGGTTTAGTGAGAATGTCAGCAATATTGTCGACGGACGGCACTTTTTCGATTGAGATATGTCCTTTCTGGACATTATCACGAAGAAAGTGGTGACGTACTTCAATGTGTTTGGTACGAGAATGTTGCACCGGGTTTTTGCTAAGGTCAATCACGCCTTTGTTATCACACATGATGGGAACGTCGTGGAGTCGTACGTCGTAGTCGATGAGAGCTTGTTTCATCCATAGTGCTTGTTGACATGCCTTTCCGGCGCTTACGTATTCGGCTTCGGTAGTGGATATAGCAAGAACGATTTGTTTCTTCGAGAACCAAGATGTCAAGCAACATCCCACGAACGTACAAATACTGCTAGTGCTCTTTCGGTCCACATAATCTCCAGCATGATCAGAGTCGGCATATACTACGGTTTCTATGATGGTCCCCTTAGGATATCATAATCCTAAGTGCGTAGTGCCTTTAATATATCGGAAGATATGCTTAACCGCTTTAAGGTGAGAGGTTTTGGGAGCCTCTTGGAAGCGGGCACAAAGGCAGACACTAAACATGATATCGGGCCTACTTGCCGTTAGGTATAATAAACTACCTATCATGCCTCGATACTTGGTACTATCTACCTACTCACACTCTTCGTCTTTCGTGAGTTTAGTATCGAAGGACATGGGGGTTTTCATTGGTTTAGAATCTTCTAGACCAAATTTCTTAAGCATTTCTTTAATATACTTAGATTGATTAAAGAAGATACCATCTTCCATTTGTTTTATTTGTAATCCAAGGAAGAAGTTAAGTTCACCCATCATGCTCATCTCAAACTCGTCATGATATTTAATAAGGAAAGCTTTTAGTTTATCATACCAAGCTTTGGGTGCTTGTTTAAGACCATATAAAGCTTTCTTTGGTTTATAAACATG
>BQNB010007729.1:72327-92522 GCA_026074375.1 Tanacetum coccineum | reverse complement strand
CTTTTTGAAAGATTTTTGTCAAAATAAACCAACGTTGTGAGACAACTATCTTTTCTAAAGACATTAATTCGTTAATTAAACTTAATTTACACTTAATGAACAATTCACATCACTTAGCAAGCATTTGCATCTTTATTATCTTTTAGATCATTTTAGCATAATTTTCATAGCTTAACAGTTTAGTATAATTCTAGTTTAATTTTTTTAGATCGATTTTAGTTTAATCTTGTAGATTCAAAACTTAGAATTAATATTAGTTTAATTTTTAGTATAAAAATAGTTTAAAACCAAAAGTTTAGCTTCCCTTTTATATGCTTTCCTTTTTAGTAGATTTATAAAACCAAAACAACAACTTCTATGCTATTCAAGCTCGATTTACAACTTAAACGTAGATTTCCATTCACTTCTCGTCGAGGAAACGACCCGGAAGGTTTTTGAGATATCGCTTTGGTTAAAAGTGAGTTTCTAGAACCCGACGAAAATACTTACATTTACTATTATTGATTTCCTCCTTATATATTATATATTATATATTATATATAGTGTGTATTTGGGACGATCAGTTTTTGGCGCCGTTGCCGGGGAGAGGTGTAGCGATTTCTACGGGATTGTTCGTGTTCGAGCCTTGAAGATCCTTTCTTCGGAAAGTTTATTTTCGTACTTATTAAAAAAATTAAAAATCCAAAATATTTTTCTTCTTATTTATTTTTATTTTTCCTTGTCGTTTATTAAATATTAAAAAAACCAAAAATATTTTTATTTCCATTTTATTTTCTTTTATAAAAATCCAAAAATAATAATAATAATAATAATATGTATAATAATATGTATAATTTTTATTTCCTTATGTATTATTTTCAAAACCTAAAAATATTCTTCTTTTTCCTCTTATCCGTTTAATTCTTTCTTCTTATCCTCTTAGTTGTTTAATTCTTCTTCTTATCTCTCTATATTGTTTAATTCTTATGGCGTCTCATTGTTCAAAATCCCTTTACGCTATTAAGGAATGCTCGACTTGTGGAAGTTTGTACACTAAAGAATGTTGTTCGATAGGAAGTTTTGAAGACAAGATCCTTACTCACGTAACTTCTCCGCGTTATGCAAGATGTGGAACCCCGGTTGATGGTCCGAGTTGTCGTGGATGTGCATTTTTACGAAAGAAATTCGATGAAGATTTGCTTGTGTATTGTGTTGAAAATGGAATTTTCAAAGACTTTCAAAATACTTCCGAATCGTTCGATGACAATACCAACGTTGTTAATGCTCTTCGAGAGCCATGCGTTGTCAATCAAGACCTCGGTGTAAAGTCTTCGCAAGATCCTCCACAGATTGACCATAATTGTTGTTATGAGTGCGGTGATTCATTAGATGGAATTTTTTGTCAACAATGCATTTGTAAATCTTGTGGTAAAAGTGTATTTCGGGTTATAATTGTCCACCAAAAGATCCGATCATTTCTAAACCAGAACCATGCAATGAAATACCACAAACTTTACCAAGTTTAGATTCGTCATGCTATTCATTACCTCATGTTTCAAAGCCTAACTTTGTTGATAATTCTCCAAATTTTTCTTACCCACCTCCACAACCCCAGTTTGAGACTTACTTATGTGAGTTATATGGAAATAATGCTCATTATGGTTATGCTTGTTCACCACAGTTCTCGTTTGTCTATGAACCGGAGCCGTGTTACAATCAAAACTTTAGTGATAATTATTATCCACATAATTCACTTAGTTTTTCTCAGCAATATCTTTGTTGTGCTTATTGCGGAGGTCCTCATTTTGATTATCAATGTCAACCAATCAATGAAACTTACTATGAACCTAATTCGAGTTATGATTCTTCCGAATTTGACCAACCACAACCTCCGCAAGACTCCGTCGATCATCAAGGAATTCTACAAGACCTTAATAAAATGGAAGAAAAACTTGAAGAAATAATAAGAGATCGAAGAAAGAAAATAGAGGATATGAGTATCGAGGAAATGAGGCATGAGGAGCAATTGGTTGATTACAAGATTAAGGAAATAATAAATAATTTGGGTTATAAAAGATTTCGAGGCGAGGAGATTGATGAGGAATACGAGAGAGATTGTGAGATTAGAATTCGAAAACTTAAGCAAGATTTTAATATATGGGGAAGCGAAGTTCGAAAAAAGGAGCAAGTTTACGAAGAAGAAAAGTATTCTGCTGCCTGTCGTTACATGCTTTCTATTACTTGTGATGATGAGGATGATTATATTCCTTCAGGAGATATTATTGCTCGATATTCTACGTCTAAATCAATCACAACTGACTTACCGATCCAGGAGCCTAATAATTCTCTAAATATGGGGAATGAGCATCTCGATACTATTCCGGCAACGGAATCGGACGAAGTAATAAAGTCTAGTGTTGAGAACCTTGTCCCAATCCCAAGTGAGTTCGAGGGTATTTCCGACGATACGTGTGATGTGCCTAATTGTGATAATAATTGTGTTAATGTTGAGTCCGATTTTGTCGGTATCTATGAGTAAACCGTGATACTTCGATTGTTCATTCTTCTAAGATCGACCCTATTCTCGAGGAGTTCGCCGATGAACTCGCTCATATTGCTCCAATTCCACCGGGAATTGTTGAAGCCGATCCGGATGATGATACTTCGAGCGATGACGATGATTTTGAGGACGTCGAGTACGTTAGCTTCGAGGAGGTGAATGATGTCAATCAAGAAGAAAAAGAGTTTGATTTAGATGATATCCTTCAAATCCAAGACGTTATCCTTCGTGAGAAATTGTTGAAAATAAGTCGTCTTATTACTAATATCGAATCTTTGAAAGACAATCCTTCTCTTATCTCTTATTCCAGTTACGGATAGTGATTCGTCCGATACTTTTCTTTCTCATTCGGATAATTCTTTACCCGAATTCGAGTCTTTTAGCGATCAAACGGAAGAGACGAGAAGTGGCAGTACCACTACTCATGCTAATTACTCTCTTCCCGAGTATGAGTCATTTCATTTTGATAATCCGTCATTTTCTCGTCCTCCTCCGGAACCACCGGATGTTGAGACTTGCTTACATTTTGAGCCCGATGCTCCCGTGATTGATAATTTTAATGAGCTTAATGATGACCAAGAAGGAAGTGAGATTGATCTTTCTCAAAATGTTGAAGATGACGATTCCTTCACATTTGTTATCCGGACTTTTCTTCCATTTCTCACCTACCACGAGGTTTCTCTTTTATCTTGCTCCACTGGGAGTGAAGATACGATCTTTGACCCCGGCATCTCCACTTAGAGCCGGTGGCATCTCATCGGGATGGAACTTTCATGTGCTTTAATGTTTATCCAAACATTAATGAAAGCCCGATTGAGATTTTCTTTTCCATTTGCTTCCCCATGGACGAATTAATTCAGGGTCGAGTCAAGCTCGTGACTCGGTTAACAAAAACAAGCATTTCTATCTTCTTATATATTTTCTAACAACTAATAAGAGAGGGCTTGTCTTTCCTTTCTTGTGTTTCGAGTTTTGTTGGTTTGTGTTGTTTTGTCTAGGATTCCCCAGATTTTGAAGACTCTCATGCTCATGGTTTTGTCCATTTATTCGAGCTTCATATCCTCAGCTTTATTTAGGGAATCCCATATCCTAATCTTATCAACTAACGTTTATCTTTAAGGGGCCATACCTTAATAACATGCGCTTTAGATTTGCGTAGAGAACCCTTAATACTTGAATTATGCTTTGAAATTAGTATGGGGGTATTAATATCACATTGAGGACAATGTGTAGTTCTAGTATGGGGGGATCTTCAATTTTGATTATGCATGCAGCCGTTGTTCTCACGTAACCCGTTTTTCCACCAAAAATATGTGATTTATATGAAAAATAGCAAAAATTTTAAATTTTTATGAATAAAAAAAAATGAATGAAAATTGTGTAAAAAAAATATGTATAAGTGTTTTGCATAAATATGGTGAGAACGAGAAATAAATTTTGACCCCACCCCACCCCCCCCCCCCACCAGAATCGGTTTTATAACCTTAGCTTTTTCTTAACATTTAACGTTGATAGTTTGTGATAGTCTCAAGTAGATTTTAAACATGCTAGACTTGATTGTTATTTAACGTAAAATGAAGAAACTTATGCTAATATGCAGGTAGATTTTAAATATGCAGAGGTGGAATTTATATGGGCTATGCATTCGCGAATCTCTTTATTAGAGGATTTTAAATGCGAAGAACGAGAAATGAATAGTGTTATATTATAATGTCAGGACATTAAACGTAAAATAGTTGGTTTTCTTTCAAAGCTCATAAGTGTTAATTTGTGGCTTTTTCTCAATTAGCTTGTTTCACCTTTTAGTATAATTGTTTAATAAATAGTGTTTGTATGGTTTTTGGTTATAATTATGTTAATAGAAGTTTTTCTTTAGTTCCTTGATGATTAAGATGGTACTCATAGGAATACTTATTTTGGCATACTATATGTATCATATAAAGAAATATTTTGCCTTATTCTTAAAGTGCCTTAGGGTATATGGGATAAGTAGATTTCAAGATAATCGAGGACAATGATAAAATGTTTGTTGTATCTTGCAGGCTCACAACCGATGTTACAGCCTCTAAAAGGTTTAATGGAGTTAACGTGGTCGAAATTTGTTGTACATCTGTCGGAGGGTTGGCATGATGTTGTAGCCTTCTAAAGGTCTGAGGTTTAATTAATGTTGTCTTAATGTTTTATATTATTTTGTACCTTAAAGAGCGAGGTATTTGGTGCTTAATTAAGATTGGTCCTTTCATGTCTTAAAGAGTCCCACTCAGGGTATTATAACAATAATGTGCCTTGCTTAAGTAGCCTAATAAAAGCCAAATTTTGGTTGCCTCGATGTGGACTTTATTCTTGATGACATTTGATCTTTTGAAAAGGGCTAGGATCTAATTATTGCATTTTTAACCGTTACGCTTTATTTTTGGAATTATTTAAGTTATCGGAAATAAATTATCTTAAAGAGCCTTCGGGTATATGACTTAATTAAAACCTTTATGATACAAAATAGGGCATATAAGGGAGGAAAGTAAGTACTCAATTAGTATTTAGGTAGTGTTGTGTCATGACATGTAATTGACAATGATCTTATTTTAAGCTTAGTATGGAAAAAGTGAAGTTGGGGACAGTTGAATTTATTTGCTTGTGCTATGAATCCTATGTAGTAAAAACAAAATGTTATAAAGTGATGGGAAGTTATAAAAAAATAGATAAAAATTAACAAATATTGAAAATGGAATAAAAATGGGCGTTTTTATACTTTTGTTTCATTAATTCCTTTAGCATGAGAACTTTGCTACTTTCAAGTGTTTAGTTTGTGGATAGGAATTTTAGTTTTAAGCGCGTATTTATTACACTTGCGTGAGGACATGGCATACGTTAGTATGGGGAATTTGGTTATTAACGATTTTATTCATTACTATTTTACCATTGAAAAAGATACCCAAAAGACCATAAGCTTATTAATATGGTATATATATGTTTGGTTTTGTGATTTGTGTTTGTGCAGGTACGGATATCAAGAAAAGAACAAAAATAAACACAAAACCGAACAAAACTGAGCACTGGATCGGAAAGAGCGCGAGAATACGAATCCAACGGTGCATTTGGATTTTATTGGGCCAGCCCGTAACCCAGTTAATGGGCCAGACCAGCCCATATAAAGTCAAAAGCCTAATTAAGCCTAAATTAAGCCTTAAGTATTATTGGAAAATGAATATTGTAAATGGTGACGTCAGCATACATATGCAGCACATGTGCTCAAATTAAATCACCAAAGCTCATGTGAGCTTCCACTAGAACTTCTTTTGGCCAATTGTTAGTTGCCACGTGGCAAAAGTTATTACTTTTTTTTTCAGTCTCAAATTGCAAGAAATGAAAAGGAATTGAGTTACTGAAGCAGAAAATAGCTACGTGAGATGTTTATTAATTCAGAACTTGTCACGTTATGCTCCACTACACACAGAAGGGGACGGACTAAAACACATGACATGTGGCGGTTATATTTATACAATTTTGAAATGAATTGCAAATCGAGATCTGACGCTACGTAAGGCATGCGTTCATGTTAAAAGCAAACAAGAAAATGGCACGTGGCATCATGTGACGGTCGGCTCATTCCTATCAATATCTCAATCGTGTGAAGGGAAATGGTACTCAATTATTAGCCAAATCATTCACTAATCATGTGGAGCAATTTCAATTTTTCATCCTTTCTCCTATAAATTGAAGGACGCCTCCCTCATTTTAATCTAGTTTTTTCTTTATTTTTTAGGTTTAGTCTAGATATTTTTAGCTTATTTCTTTTTGATAATTGTTAATTTAGAATTTTATGTTATTGTACTTAGCTCTTGTCTCAAGCTTTTTATTATTATTGTATAGATTGGTTATGTGGATTTAAATCTGGGTTGCTTATTTGGTGCTTAATCTTTCGGATATTTTTTTTCTTTTTCGTGTTGCTTATTCTATAAGCCTATTTTCGTGATTAATTCGTTTTTTGAATTTTCAGGAGTTCATATTTTCTGATAAAATACATCTCTAAATAGCTTATTTGTTTTTAAGTGAACTTATATTGCTTAACCAATTATTTGTGAGCTTATTTGCTTTATCGTTTTGCTATTTTGGATATTTTAGAGCTTTATAAGCTTATTTCAAAACTTTAATTAATGTCTTCGTTTGAATTAGTGATTAAAGGTTTAGTGCTTGGTTTTGTTTTTTAGAATTTGGCTTATAGAATAAATTTTGCTTAAGTCTCATTTAGTTTAAAAATCATTTTAGATTATTATTATGGTTTCTTTTTCTTATGCTTATTCGGTTACTTGAAGAGCTTATCTCGTTATGCTTATTCTAGTTGGCTTATCTCTTATATGATATTCGTCATTTATGATAAATTTTGAGCTTATTTGATTCTTGTGGTTTATTAATTTTAGTTTAAATTTTTAATTTTTCAATATAGTGATATCATGGCTTATTACTTTGAGTTTGCTTATTTGATTGTGCTTATTGATTATGGCTTATTAGAATTGTTTTTTTATTAATCTCGTTTCATAAAAATACTTCTCAGTTAGACAGTTACTAGCAATCTGTGTTAATTTGTTTAGCAAAAATAGATTTGGGCCGTTTTGTTGATTTGGGCTTTCGTTGAGTTAGGTTAGTTTAGTGTCCTAAGTTAAATTGGGCTTGCGTGAAGATTGGGACACGATTGTTTGGTATTAGCAATAGTTTTTTAGTTTAATTGGACACATAGGCTGTGTTTGATTTGTAGAATTCAATTCGAATATATGTTTGATCAGGAGATAATTTCGTTAGACCAAGTGGATCATTTTAATAGGAATGATCATTTTGAAATTTATATAACCATTTATGTTAACTGTTTGTTATTTTTGTTTTGAGCTTTTGGTACCGGTCAACTCATGAGGCGTGGAGCTTAAAGGTTTATTTAACTAGACCGAATTTGATTATTTGTTTTAGCTAAATAAATCGAATGGTTTTCATTTAATTGCGGGTCTTCAATTCGGTTCCATTTTCTACTTTTTTTCAATTAATTAGTATAGTTTATTTTTAATGTTTAGTTTTTATTTCATTATAAGTAGTGAGTAATTTTATTAATGCTTGTTAAGTGATTAGTGGAATTGTGATTTAAGTGTGGATTTGAAAAAGGTTTAATTAATTAATAATTTTTATTATTTAAGATTTGTGGTTTAAATATTTTAAGGACAAAATTCGAAAAATTAGTTAAACGACTTATCTAGAAATTAATACCTTTTTAAGAGATTTTTGTCAATATAAGCCAACGTTGTGAGATAACTATCTTTTCTAAAGACATTAATTCGTTAATTAACCTTAATTCACACTTAATGAACTTTTCACATCACTTAGCATGCATTTGGCATCTTTTTATTTTTGTTCAATTTAGTATAATTCTCCCTCCATAGCTTTAATGTTTAGTATAATTTTAGTTTTTTTTTAGATCAATTTTAATATAATCTTGTAGTTTTAAATCTTAGAATTAATATAGTTCTAATAGTTTAAACCAAAAGTTTAGCTTTCCTTTGATATGCTTTCCTTTTAGTAGATTTTGAAAACCAAAATCAAAAACTTATATTGCTCCCCCCCCAAATTCAAAGCTCGATTTACAACTCGAACATAGATTTCCATTCACCTCTCGTCGAGGAAACGACCCGGAAGGTTTTTGAGATATCACTTTGGTTAAAAGTGAATTTTCTTAACCCGACGGAAATACTATACTATACTATTATTGATTTCCTCCTTATATATTATATATTATATATTATATATAGTGTGTTCGGACGTGATCAGTTTTTGGCGCCGTTGCCGGGGAGAGGTGTAGCGATTTCTACGGGATTGTTCGTGTTCGAGCCTTGAAGATCCTTTCTTCGGAAAGTTTATTTTCGTACTTATTAAAAATATAAAAATCCAAAAATATTTTTCTTCTTATTTGATTTTTATTTTTCCTTTTCGTTTATAAATATTAAAAAAAAACCAAAAATATTTTTATTTCCATTTTATTTTCTTTTATAAAAATCCAAAAATAATAATAATAATAATAATATGTATAATAATATGTATAATTTTTATTTCCTTATGTATTATTTTCAAAACCTAAAAATATTCTTCTTTTTCCTCTTATCCGTTTAATTCTTTCTTCTTATCCTCTTAGTTGTTTAATTCTTCTTCTTATCTCTCTATATTGTTTAATTCTTATGGCGTCTCATTGTTCAAAATCCCTTTACGCTATTAAGGAATGCTCGACTTGTGGAAGTTTGTACACTAAAGATTGGTGTCGTTAGGAAGTTTGAAGACAAGATCCTTACTCAACGTTTTCTCGCGTTATGCATGATGTGGAACCCGTTCGATGGTCAGAGTTGTCGTGGATGTGCTTTTTAAAGGAAAATTCGATGAAGATTTGCTTGCGTATTGTGTTGAAATGGTATTTTCAAAGACTTTCAAAATACTCCGAATCGTCCGTTTGACATACCAACATTGATTAATGCTCTTCGAGAAGCCCATTTTGGTTGTCTATCAAGAACCTCGGTGTAAAGTCTTCGCAAGATCCTCCACAGATTGACCATAATTGTTGTTATGAGTGCGGTGATTCATTAGATGGAATTTTTTGTCAACAATGCATTTGTAAATCTTGTGGCAAAGGTGCTCATTTCGGTTATAATTGTCCCCCAAAAGATCCGATCATTTCTAAACCGGAACCATGCAATGAAATACCACAAACTTTACCAAGTTTAGATTCGTCATGCTATTCATTACCTCATGTTTCATAGCCTAACTTTGTTGATAATTCTCCAAATTTTTCTTACCCACCTCCACAACCCCAGTTTGAGACTTACTTATGTGAGTTATATGGAAATAATGCTCATTATGGTTATGCTTGTTCACCACAGTTCTCGTTTGTCTATGAACCGGAGCCGTGTTACAATCAAAACTTTAGTGATAATTATTATCCACATAATTCACCGAGTTTTTCTCAGCAATATCTTTGTTGTGCTTATTGCGGAGGTCCTCATTTTGATTATCAATGTCAACCAATCAATGAAACTTACTATGAACCTAATTCGAGTTATGATTCTTCCGGATTTGACCAACCACAACCCCCGTAAGACTCCGTTGATCATCAAGTAATTCTACAAAGACTTAATTAAAATGGAAGAAAAAACTTGAGAAATAATAAGAGATGAAGAAAGAAAATAGAGGATATGAGTATCGAGGAAATAAGGCATGAGGAGCAATTGGTTGATTACAAGATTAAGGAAATAATAAATAATTTGGGTTATAAAAGATTTCGAGGCGAGGAGATTGATGAGGAATACGAGAGAGATTGTGAGATTAGAATTCAAAAACTTAAGCAAGATTTTAATATATGGGGAAGCGAAGTTCGTAAAAAGGGCATGTTTCGAAGAAGAAAAGCATTATGCTGCCTGTCGTTAAAGGTTTCTATTACTTTGTGATGATGAGGATGATTCTAATCCTTCAGGAGATATTTATTTCGATATTCTACGTCTAAATCAATCACAACTGACTTATCGATCCAGGAGCCTAATAATTCTCTAAATATGGGGAATGAGCATCTCGATACTATTCCGGCAACGGAATCGGATGAAGTAATTTAAAGTCTAGCTGTTGAGAGACTTGTCCATTCCCTAAGTGGAGTTTTCAAGGGTATTTCCGATGATACGTGTGATGTACTTACTTGTGAAAATAATCATGTTAATGTTGAGTCCGATCTTGTGGAATCTTTGATTAACCGTGATACTTCGATTGTTTCATTTCTTCTAAGATTGGACCCCCCCCCCCTCCCCCCCCCCAATATTCTCGAGGAGTTCGCGATGAACTCGATCAGATTGCTCTAATTTCTACGGTATTGTTGAAGCCGACCCGGATGATGATACTTCGAGCGATGACGATGATTTTGAGGACGTCGAGTACGTTAGCTTCGAGGAGGTGAATGATGTCGAACAAGAAGAGAAAGAGTTTGATTTAGAAGATATACTTCAATTCAAGGACGTAAATCCTTCAGTGAGAGTTGTGAAATAGTCGTCTTATTACTAATATCGAAATCTTTGAATGAAACTCATTCTACTTATCTCTTATTCAGTTACGGGATTAGTGATTCGTCCGATACTTTTCTTTCTCATTCGGATAATTCTTTACCCGAATTCGAGTCTTTTGATCTAACGGGAAGAGACAAGAAGTGGCGTACGAACTACTCATGCTAATTACTACTTCCGAGTATGGGTCATTTCATTTTGATAATCCGTCATTTTCTCGGTCCTCCTACGGAAACCACGGTTTGTTGAGACTTGCTTTACATTTTGAGCCGTGTTGCTCCGGATGATAATTTTAATGAGCTTAATTATGACCAAAGAAGGAAGTGAGATTGATCTTATCACAAATGTTGAGATGCGATTCTTCACATTTGTTTATCCGGACTTTTCTTCCTTTTCTACCTACCAGAGGGGTTTCTCTTTTAATCTTGCTCCACTCGGGAGTGAAGATACGACTCTTTGACCCCGGCATCTCCACTTAGAGCCTGGTGGCATTCTCATCAGGAGTTGGAAATTTCATGTGCTTTAATGTTTTACTCCAAAACATTAATGAAGCCGATGAGATTTTTTTTCCATTTGCTTCCCCATGGAATTAATTCAGGGTCGAGTCAAGCTCGTGACGAGGTTAACAAAACAAGCATTTCTCATCTTTCTTAGATTATTTTCTAACAATCTTAATAAGGAGAGGCTTGTCTTTCCTTCTTGTGTTTCGAGTTTGTTGGTTTGTGTTGTTTTATCTAGGATTACCCGGATTTTGAAGACTCTTATGATCTTGGTTTTGTCCATTTATTCGAGCTTCATTTAGGGAATCCCATATCCTAATCTTATCAAACTAACGTTTATCTTTTGCATACTTATAATGCTTTAGATTCTGCGTAGAGAACCCTTTATTACTTGAATTTTGCTTTGAAATAGTATGGGGGTTTAATATCACATGTGGACAATGTGTAGTTCTAGTAGGGGGGATCTTCAATTTGATTAGCATGCGGCCGTTGTTCTCACGTAACGTTTTTCCAACAAAAATATGTGATTTATGTGAAACAATAGCAAAAATTTTAAATTTTTTTGAATAAAAAAAATGAATGAAAATTGTGTAAAAAAATAATTAATAAGTGTTTTGGCAAAATTAAAGGTGAGAAGAGAAATAAATTTGACCCGATCGGTTTTAACCTTAGCTTTTCTTAACATTTAACGATGTAGTTTGTGTAGTCTCAAGTAGATTTATAAACATGCTGAGGCCTAGATTGTTTATTAACGTAATGAAGACTTATGCGAATCTCATGTAGATTCTTAATATGCCCGAGGTTGGCAATTTATATGGCTATGCATTCGCGGATCTCTTTATTAGAGGATTTTAAATGCGAAGAACGAGAAATGATTAGTGTTATTTATAAGTCTGACATTAAAAGTAGAATAGTTGGGTTTTCTTTCAGCTCATAACGTGTTAATTCGATGGATTTTCTCCTATTAGCTTGTTTTACCTTTATGTATAATTGTTTAATAAATAGAGTTGTACGGCTTTTTTGGTTAATAATGAGTTAATAGAAGTTTTCCTTTAGTTCCTTTGTGATTATATGAGTACACATCGGGAATAATTAATTATGGCATACTATTTGTATCATTATAAAGAAATATTTTGCTTTATTCCTTAAAGAGCCTTAGGGTATTATGGGATAAGTAGATTCAATATTATACGAGGATGATAAAGTTTGCTGCTATTTGCCGGCTAACAAACCATGATGTTACTGCATTCATAATGGTTGAGCGAAGTTTACCGAGTCGAAATATGTTTTGCTACATCTTGTCGGAGGCGTGGCCGATGTTGTAGCCTTCTAAAGGACTGAGGTTTAATAATGTTGCTTAATTTTTTATCTTATTTTGTACCTTAAAGAGCCGAAGGGTATATGGTGCAATTAAGATTGGTCCATTCATGTCTTAAAGAGCCTCCGGGTATATAACAATAATGGTGCCTTGCTTAAGTAGCCTAATAAAAGCCAAATTTTGGTTGCCTTGATGTGGACTTTATTCTTGATGACATTTGATCTTTTGAAAAGGGCTAGGATCTAATTATTGCATTTTTAACCATCCTGCTTTATTTTTGGAATTAATAAGTATCGAAATAAAAGTCTTAAAGAGCCTTCGGGTATATGACTTAAATAAAATCTTGAGATACAAAATTAGGAAATAAGGGAGGAAAAGTAAGTACACAATTAGTATTTATGAGTAGTGTTAGTGTCATGACTTGTAATTGACAATGATCTTGTTTTTAAGCTTAGTATGGAAAAGTGAAAGTTGGGGACGATGAATTTATTTTGCTTGTTCTATGATCCTAAGTAGTAAAAAAAATGTTATAAAGTGATGGAAAGTTATAAAAAAAAAGTAAAAAATAAACAAATATTGAAAATGGAAAAATGGGGCGTTTCTTAACTTTTGATTTCTTAATTCCTTTAGATGAGCACTTTGCTACTTTTCAAAGTGATTAGTTTGAGGGGATTGGAATTTTTAGTTTTAAGCGCGTATTTATTACATTGCGTGAGGACACGGCAATACTTTAGTATGGGGGAATTTGGTATTCGCTATTTTATACATATATTTTACCATGGAAAACGAACCCAAAAGACCAAAAACATAATTAAAATGGTATATATATGTTTGTTTTTGTGTTTGTGTATGTGCAGGTACGGATATCAAGAAAAGAACAAAAATAAAGACAAAACCGGACAAAACCAAGCACGGGATCGAAAAGAGCGCGAGAATATGAGTCCAACGGTGCATTCGGATTTTATTGGGCCAGCCCGTAACCCAGTTAATGGGCCAGACCAGCCCATATAAAGTCAAAAGCCTAATTAAGCCTAAATTAAGCCTTAAGTATTATTGGAAAATGAATATTGTAAATGGTGACGTCAGCATACATATGCAGCACATGTGCTCAAATTAAATCACCAAAGCTCATGTGAGCTTCCACTAGAACTTCTTTTGGCCAATTGTTAGTTGCCACGTGGCAAAGTTATTACTTTTTCTTTCAGTCTCAAATTGCAAGAAATGAAAAGGAATTGAGTAACTGAAGCAAAAAAATAGCTACATGAGTGTTATTATTTCCGAACATGTCACGTAATGCTCACTACTCAAGGAAAAGGGTTGAATAAAAACAAGACATGTGGCGGTAAAATTTTATACAACTTTGAAATGAATTGCAAATGAGATCTGACGGACGTAAGGCATGCGTTCATGTAAAGCAAACAAGAAAAAGGCACGTGGCATCATGAGACCGGTCGGATCATTCTTTCAATATTCTCAATCCGTGTGAAGGGAAATGGTACTCAATTATTAGCCAAATCATTCACTAATCATGGGGAGAGCAATTTACAATTTTCATCCCTCTCTCCCTATAAAATGAAGACGCCTCCCCTCAACAAGTCTAGTTTTTTCTTTTATTTTTTTTAGTTTAGTCTAGATAATTTTAGCTTATTTCTTTTTTGTAATTGCTTAATTTAGATTTTATGCTTATTGTACTTAGCTCTTGTCTCAAGCTTTTTAATATAATGTAATAGATTTGGTTTAAAGTGGATTATAAATCTCGGGTTGCTTATTTGGTGCTTAATCTTTTGGATATTTTTTTTCTTTTTCGTATTGCTTATTCTATAAGCCTATTTTCGTGCTTAATTCGTTTTTGAATTTTCAGGAGTTCATATTTTCTGATAAAATACATTTCTAAATTAGATTATTTGTTTTTAAGGAACTTATATGCTTAACCAATCTTTTGTGAGATTATTTGCTTACATCGTTTTGGCTATTCTGGTATTATAAGAGCTTAAAGCTTATTTCAAACTTTACTTAATGTTTTCGTTTAATTAGTGATAAGGTTTAGTGCTTGTTTTGTTTTTTTAGATTTGGCTTATAGAATAAATTTTGCTTAAGTCTCATTTAGTTTAAAAATTATTTTAGATTATTATTAAGGTTTCTTTTTCTTATGCTTATTCGGTTACTTGAAGAGCTTATCTCGTTATGCTTAATCTAGTTTGCTTATCTCTTATATGATATTCGTCATTTATGATAAAATTTGGAAATTTATTTGATTCTTGTGGTTTTATTATTTTAGTTTTAAATTTTTAATATTTCAATATAGTGATATCTTGGCTTATTACTTTGAGTTTGCTTATTGATTGTGCATATATTATGGTCTATTTAGAATTGTTTTTTTATTAATCTCGTTTCATAAAAATACTTCTTAGTTAGACAGTTACTAGCAATCTGTGTTAATTTGTTTAGCAAAAATAGATTTGGGCCGTTTTGTTGATTTGGGCTTTCGTTGAGTTAGGTTAGTTTAGTGTCCTAAGTTAAATTGGGCTTGCGTGAAGATTGGGACACGATTGTTTGGTATTAGCAATAGTTTTTTAGTTTAATTGGACACATAGGCTGTGTTTGATTTGTAGAATTCAATTCGAATATATGTTTGATTAGGAGATAATTTTGTTAGACCAAGTGGATCATTTTAATAGGAATGATCATTCTGAAATTTATATAACCATTTATGTTAACTGTTTGTTATTTTTGTTTTGAGCTTTTGGTACCGGTCAACTCATGAGGCGTGCAGCTTAAGGGTTTATTTAGCTAGACCGAATTTAATTATTTGTTTTAGCTAAATAAATCGAATGGTTTTCATTTAATTGCAGGTCTTCAATTCGGTTCCATTTTCTACTTTTTTTCAATTAATTAGTATAGTTTATTTTTAATGTTTAGTTTTTATTTCATTATGAGTAGTGAGTAATTTTATTAATGCTTGTTAAGTGATTAGTGGAATTGTGATTTAAGTGTGGATTTGAAAAATGTTTAATTAATTAATAATTTTGATTATTTAAGATTTGTGGTTTAAATATTTTAAGGACAAAATCCAAAAAATTAGTTAAACGACTTATCTAGAAATAATTTACCTTTTTAAGAGATTTGTGTCAATATAGCAGCGTTGTGAGTTAACTTCTTTTCTAAAGACATTTATTCATTAATTAACTTAATCACACTTATTGAACTTTTACAATCACTTTGCACGCAATTTGCATCTTTATTATCTTTTAGATCAATTTAGTATAATTCTCGTAGCTTAATTGTTTAGTATAATTTTAGTTTTTTTTTAGATCAATTTTAATATAATCTTGTAGTTTTAAATCTTAGAATTAATATTAGTTTAATAGTTTAAAACCAAAAGTTTAGCTTTCCTTTTATATGCTTTCCTTTTTAGTAGATTTAGAAAACCAAATCAAAAACTTATATGCTATTCAAGCTCGATTTACAACTCGAACATAGATTTCCATTCACCTCTCGTCGAGGAAACGACCCGGAAGGTTTTTGAGATATCACTTTGGTTAAAAGTGAATTTTCTTAACCCGACGGAAATACTATACTATACTATTATTGATATCCTCCTTATATATTATATATTATATATAGTGTGTTCGGACGTGATCAACATGCTTTCCAAATTCGTGAATTCCAATACCGCTTCATCCTCGGGTTCAGGGACACTTCCTAATAATACCATTACTAACCCGAAGGAAGATTTGAAGGGTATTACCACTCGAAGCGGTGATGCTTATAAAGGACCCACGATTCCTGCTACTTCTTTTTCTCCTCCTAAAGTAGTGGAACGTGAAACCGAGGTGACAAAGGACACGGTGCCTCCTACTAATAACGGAAGTGCCAAAGACGTCTAACCTCCGATTGTCCCAGTTAAAACTCAAAATTCTGAGCCCGTTGTTGCTCCCGTTAGTGCTCCGAAGCATCCAACACGGAAACCATCAATTCCCATATCGTCTAGACTAATGACCAAAAGATCGCGAAAATCTAACATCAATTGATAAATTTTACCAATCTTCAAGATTTGATTCGACAATTAGCTTCGCGGATGCTTTAATTCTCATGACTAAATTTGCTTCGACACTTAAGAGTTTAATTAGTAACAAAGAAAAATTGTTTGAATTGGCAAGAACTCCGTTGAATGAGCATTGCTCGGCGGTTCTCCTTAAAAAGTTACCCGAAAAACTTGGAGACCCTGGCAAATTTCTCATACCGTGTGATTTTCCCGGAATGGATGAGTGCTTAGCCTTGGCCGATCTTGGCGCTAGCATAAATCTCATGCCATTATCCATGTGGAAAAAACTTTCTCTTCCAGAGCTCACTCCTACTTGTATGACTCTTGAACTTGCGGACCGTTCGATCTCCCAACCGATCGGTATCGCCGAAGATGTCTACGTAAAAGTAGGAAAGTTCCAATTCCCGGCCGACTTTGTAGTCGTAGACTTTGATGCCGATCCCCGAGTTCCCCTAATTCTCGGGAGATCCTTCTTAAAGACCGGACGTGCTTTGATTGATGTATACGAAGGAGAATTAACTCTTCGTGTTGGAAAAGAAGCCGTAACATTCAATCTTGACCAAACTTCGAGATACTCCTCTAATTACGATGATATGACGGCGAACCGAATCGACGTCATTGAAATGGCTTGTGAGGAGTATTCTCAAGAAGTTCTCGGTTTCTCCGATGTGATCGCGAGTGGCAATCCCACTCCTTATTATGACCCGATCGTTTCTACCTCTTCTCCGACTCTCACTCCCTTCGGGGATAGTGATTTTCTTCTTGAGGAAGTCGATGCTTTCCTCGCTCTTGAAGATGATCCAACTTCACCGGAAGTTGATGACTCTTACTATGACCCGGAGGGGGATATTCTTCTTCTTGAATCATTTCTCAATGATGATCCATCATTACCCCCTCCCACTCAAGGAAACTATTTGCCTGAAATTCGAAAAGAACTAAAAGTTTGTGAAGCTAAAACTGATAAATCTTCAATTGATGAACCTCCCGAAGTCGAACTCAAGGACTTACCTCCTCATCTCGAATACACATTTTTGGAAGGTGACAACAAGTTGCCTATCATAATTGCTAAAGACTTGAGTGTCGAGGAAAAAGCCGCTCTCATAAAGGTTTTGAAGTCACACAAGCGAGCCATCGCTTGGAAACTCTCCGACATCAAGGGTATTAACCCGGAATTTTGTACTCACAAGATTCTTATGGAAGAGGACTACAAACCGGCGGTTCAACACCAAAGACGGGTGAATCCAAAGATCCACGATGTCATCAAAAAAGAGGTTGAAAAACTTCTTGACGCCGGATTAATTTACCCGATCTCGGATAGTCCTTGGGTAAGCCCTGTACATTGCGTACCAAAAAAAGGTGGCTTTACCGTTGTTGAAAATGATGAAAATGAGTTAATTCCGACTCGATTGGTTATGGGATGGCGTGTATGCATTGACTACCGAAAGTTAAATGAAGCCACCCGTAAAGACCACTTTCCACTACCGTTTATGGATCAAATGCTTGAGAGATTAGCGAGAAACGAGTACTATTGTTTTCATGATGGTTTCTCCGGTTACTTTCAAATTCCCATCGACCCTCATGATCAAGAAAAGATAACATTCACGTATCCTTACGGAACGTTCGCCTACCGCCGCATGCCTTTTGGCTTATGCAATGCACCGGGCACGTTCTTAAGGTGTATGATGGCTATCTTTCATGATATGATCGAAAAAACAATGGAAGTTATCATGGACGACTTTTTGGTCTTTGGGAATTCATTCGAAAATTGCCTCTCTCATGTAGACAAGATGCTTCAAAGGTGTGAAGACACCAATCTTTGTCTAAATTGGGAAAAGAGTCATTTTATGGTTAAGGAAGGCATTGTCCTTGGCCATAAGATTTCCAAAAAAGGGATTGAGGTTGATAAAGCCAAAGTCGATGTGATTGCTAAGTTACCTCATCCCACCACCGTTAAGGGTGTTCGGAGTTTTCTCGGTCATGCCGGTTTCTACCGACGGTTCATTAAGGATTTTTCCAAAATTTCCTGACCGATGACTCATCTCCTTGAGAAGAATACTCCGTTCATCTTCTCCAATGAATGTATTCAAGCTTTTCAAACATTAAAGAAAAAACTTACCGAAGCTCCAATCTTGATTGCCCCAGACTGGGATTTGCCCTTTGAGCTTATGTGCGATGCAAGCGACTTTGCCATAGGTGCAGTCTTGGGGCAACGTCATGAAAAACACTTTAGGCCTATACACTATGCTAGTAAAACAATGAACGAGGCAGAATCGCATTACACCATGACGGAGAAAGAAATGTTAGCCGTGGTGTATGCCTTTAAAAAATTCCGATCTTACCTCATCTTGAACAAAAGCGTAGTGTATACGGATCACTCGGCCCTAAAATATCTCTTTGCTTAAAAAGATTTCAAGGCGAGATTGCTCCGGTGGGTTCTCCTCCTTCAAGAGTTCACATTCAAAGTAATTGACACAAAAGGAGCCAAGAATCTCGCGGCCGATCATCTTTCCCGACTAGAATATCCTTATGAAAATGTTCTTAACCCAAAAGAGGTAAATGAAAAGTTTCCTCTCGAGAGACTTAATATGGTGACTTCTTGTGGTGACTCAAGTACCTCGTGGTTTGCCAATTATGCAAATTACCACGCGGGGAATTTCATTGTAAAAGGGATGTCGTCCCAACAAAAAAAACAAGTTTTTCAAGGATGTTAAACACTACTTTTGGGACGACCCCTATTTGTTCAAAATATGTGTGGATCAAATGATCCGGCGGTGTGTTGCAGGCCAAGAAGCTGTTGACATCCACACAGCTTGCATAGTGGACCCATCGGGGGACATTACAGTGCCAATTACACCGCCAAAAAAGTTTTTGACTCAAGATTTTATTGGCCCACGATTTACAAAGATGCCCATGACATGGTCACCCGATGTGACACTTGTTAGCGTCAAGGAAAAATTTCGCAGCGTGATGAAATGCCTCAAAATTCCATCCAAGTTTGTGAAATCTTTGACGTGTGGGGCATAGATTTCATAGGGCCGTTCCCGTCTTCACGAGGGAACAAATATATACTCGTGGCGGTCGACTATTTGTCAAAATGGGTTGAAGCGAAAGTGCTCCCCACCAACGATGCCCGAGTTGTTTGCAAATTTCTTAAATCTCTCTTCGCCCGATTCAGTGCCCCTCGTGCTATCATAAGTGATCGCGGAACCCATTTTTACAATGACCAATTTGCAAAGGTCAAGCTTAAATATGGAGTTACTCACCATTTCTCCACCGCGTATCACCCACAAACAAGTTGGCAAGTTGAGGTATCCAATCGTGGCTTAAAACGAATTCTTGAAAGGAATGTGGGCGAGAACCGTGCATCTTGGTCGGATAAACTAGATGACGCTCTTTGGGCCTTCCGTACCACTTACAAAACACCCATCGGGTGTACCCCATACAAGCTCGTGTACGGAAAGGCATGTCATCTACCGATTGAGCTCGAGCACAAAGCCTACTGGGCCTTGAAGCATGCAAACTTTGACCTTGAGACCGCGGATGATCACCGTAAAGTTCAACTCAATGAACAAAATGAACTTCGTGATCATGCCTATGAGAACTCTTTAAAATATAAAGAGAAAACAAAGAGGATCCATGACTCAAAGATCAAAAATCGCGTTTTCAACGTCGATGATCAAGTCCTCCTCTTTAACTCTAGATTGAAGATGTTCTCGGGCAAGTT
>BQNB010007729.1:37939-71368 GCA_026074375.1 Tanacetum coccineum | reverse complement strand
GTGGTGTTAAGAAGTTTAGTGAGCATCGTAGAACATAAGTCTAGATCGGGTGGTGTGTTAGAACCCATGAGTTGAAAGTTAGAATTTGTGCATAAAAGCATTCATGGTTGCGTTTTGCTTAGGAATTCTTGGTTGCGTTTTGATTAGATATTCTTCGTTGTGTTTTGCTTGACTGTTGTTGGTTGCGATTTGATACGGAAAACTTGGTTGTGTTTTGCTTGTAGAATTCTTGATTGCGTTTTGTCTGTATGATCCTAGTTGCGTTTTGTCCTCTGATACGCTATTGCGTTTTGAGTATCAAATATTAACAGGAACAAAATGCAGTCATTGCATTTTGTATAGAAGACACTTAAAATATTTAAATAGTAAAACCTCTATTTCGAAAATTTCTTAAATGGTTGCGTTTTGCTTATTTTAAATATAATAGTGCTTGCGTTTTGATTGTTGCGTTTTGCCTAGTACGTTTGGGGTGATTGCGTTTTGCTTTTACTGCGTTTTGATTTTTTTTAAATAATCATTGCGTTTTGCTACATTGCGTTTTGGATCCTGAGTATTTTTCTGATTGCGTTTTGCTTATTGTAACGTATCCCTTACGTTTTGTCTCTCATTGCTTGTAAACTGTTATCGGGTCTTGTGGTTTAGTCATTGTGTTAAGTCTTCTCTTACAAGAGTCAACTTCCGTTGCCTCAAGAGTTGACTTTAATTATTGACCTTCACCATAATATGATCTAGATGCCTTTTCCCTAGATATAATCCATAACTGATTAACTCCTATCTGTATGCCCATCGTTCTGTGAATGTGACTGCGCAGATACAATGGCTGATGTTAATGCTCCGGTTGAACAAGCACCTGCTGTGGCACCACCCACTCGCACTGATGAACAAATCTTGCCTCGCATTAGATGGGTGCCAATAGGGAAAAGCAACTGCTATCTGGATGCTGAAAAGTCACAAAGCAACCCAATCTACAAGATTGCGGTGGACATTCTGAAGCATACCAACTTCTTCAGAGCGTTTACCGCCTCTTCGACAATACCAGCTATCTATATTCAGCAGTTCTGGGATACTATTTGCTATGACAGAACCCACGGGGGTTACAAGTGTCAACTGGATGAGCAATGGTTCAAAATCACTAAAGACACACTCAGAGATGCTCTTCAGATCACGCTAGTCAACAACAACAAGGCTTTTTCTTCCCCTCCAACTCCGGATACTCTTATCCAATTTGTCAACAATTTGGGTTATCCAAAAGAAGTCAGGCACTTATCTGATGTCGTGACTAACGACATGTTTCAACCGTGGAGGGCACTCACAACAATTATTAATCTGTGCCTTACGGGAAAGACTTCTGGATTTGAAAGGCCAAGAGCTCCAGTGTTGCAGATCCTTTGGGGTGTCATCAATCGAGCCCATATTGATTATGCTGAGAGGATGTGGGAAGAATTCACCCAATCCATTCATACTTTCACTGAAGACAAAAAGAATCTAGCACAACAAACTCAGGGAAAGAAGAAAGCCACTCTTATTGTGATTCCGAGTGTTAGGTTCACCAAGCTGATCATCTTTCACCTACAACGCAAGCACAACTTCCATCCAAGACCAGAGTCTCCACTCCATTTGCCCACTGAAGAACCTGCGCTGGGGTATCTAAAGTTCAGTGCAAAGGGGACCAAACGGGAAGTCTTTGGGATGCCTATTCCGAATGATCTCATCACTGATGACATTCGAGGTGCACAATACTACGATGCTTTTCTGGAAAAAGTAGCGAAGCATCAAAGATATCTTGCTGGTGAAGAAGTTAGTGATCCTGACTCTCCTGCACCCAAACCTGCTAAGCCAACCAAACCAAAGGCAACCAAGCAAGCTAAACCCGTTGCACCTAAAGCAGCAACCAAGAAGCCTAAACCTGCACCGGCCAAGCCTCAGGATAAGAAACGCAAGCCGGTGTCAGAAACATCTGAGGCACCACCTCCAGCCAAACGACCTAAAACGGGGAAGGTGATAAAGAAGCGAACACTTAAGAGCTCTCAGCAGTTGGTTGATGAGTTTGTTGATGAGGGTGTTCCATTGACTGAACCTAGGTTTGGTGACTTAGAGGCTGATACACAAAGGGCTATTGAAGAAAGTCTGAAGGAAGCTCATGGTGCGCATAGGGGTCCTCTTCCTCCTGTGGTGTTCAGGGAAACTGACCCTGGGAAATTACAACCACTTCCAGAGGTTCAGGGTAAAGGGAAAGAGAAGGTCGGTGAGGAACAAGCTGCTCAAGTTCTCCTCAACCTTCAAACTCCAAAGAAAAAGAGCTCTGCTGAACAGTATATCTTTCAGAGACGTACTTCCGCATCAACAGAACCCTCAGTTCATGAAGACTCCTCCTCTCTGTATGCTGAACTAGGTTTGTCTGACAGTGACACGGAATCAGATGAGGAAGTGCCTCCCGTAGTCAAAAGTGGTGCTCAAGACGAAGGCCAGGCTGGACCAAACCCTGGTAAACAAGATGAAGGCCAGGCTGGACCAAACCCTGGTAATGATACAGTGTCTCAACCTCAATCAACTCCTGTTCATGCTGAACCAAACCTTGAACACACGAATGTTGAGGCCACTGATGCATCAAGTCAACCACAACCTGAACAAATGGATGAAGGGTTCACCGCCACTGTATACCCTAACGTTCAGGAGAATCTTAAGCTGACAGCTGACGAACCGGTGATTCCCGAGGAACCTGCCAGCTCAACAGGGACTTTGTCTTCTCTACAACACCTAGCCAAAGACTTCAGCTTTGGCGATCAATTCTTCAATGATAAACCCTCAGAAGCCGATAATGAGAAGACAACTGCAGATACAGAAGCTGAATCAATGGTGTCCGTCACAATCCATCAAGACACCTCTGCTATCCCTCATATGACATCACCGGTGATTGATCTCGTGTCTAGACCCGATTCTCCCAACGTTCATCGGCCACTACCAACCACCGCAACTGCAACAACAACAACGACAATAACAACGCTTCCTCTACCACCTCAACCTCAACAAGGTTCCTCAGATCCTACCTTACTAAAGCACATTGGAGAACTCAAACAACATATCGCGGATTTGGTGGATGCGAACCAAGCCCTGGAGGAAAGATTAGACAAACATGGGTCCAGACTGTACAAGTTGGAAAATCAAGATATTCCCAATCAAGTGCGTAAAGCTGTGGATGAAATAGTCATAGATGCTGTTGACTGGGCTATGCAAGCACCACTCAGGGAACGCTTCAAAGACTTTCCAGAAGCTGATATGAAAGAAATCTTCATAACCGAATGTGGGAATCCAAATCCTACCAAACTCATAAAAATCACATGATGTTGTACGAAGCTCTGGAGAAGTCAAATCGGCCCGTGAAAAACAATGACCACTCCGATCATGATTGCTAATGCAAAGGAAATGAAGAAAAAGAGACAAGACTCACCTAAAACACCACTTGGGCCTCCACCTCATCCTCCACCACCAGCAGGTTCATCTGGAACTTCAGGAGCCTCTAGCGCTTCTGGGTCGTCACAATCACCACCACCTCCTCCACCGCCATCCAACACTCAGGGTGATCAGTCTACAAGCACAGCTGCCCCCAAGTTCTTCAAAGACGGCTACCTCAGTTGAATATATGGCTTGGACGACGACTGACACAAGAATTAAGCCTTCTATCTCATCCATTCCTGAAGAACTCCATATGGATGACGATACGATTGATAACGAACAGGCATACTCGTCAGGTGCTGAAGACATTGGACATGATCATATACCCACAGTGAACTTGAGGCAGAGTTGGTGGAAGCCACTTCACTGAATGGCATAGCTGTTTGTCAGGGAAAAGCCCGGCGGAGCGCGGACTTCGCGTATTGGAGGGGACGGGCGAGAGGGGATTTTGATGTTGGGCGCAGGTGGGTTTCTAGAATGGTGGGAGGGACAAACGATACAGAGGCATCAACAGGATATGGGTGTGGCGGCTATCGTGCGGGTACGGTCAGCAAACTGGAGAGCTAGAACAACATCCTATGCAAAAAGACCTAGTCTCTGCTCTCGTAGGTGCGTAGCCTTAATGCACAAGGGCTGATCTAGATGAAACATGGTCCATGAGCTGTGCTATGACAGAGCAGATCGTTGAGATGGGCAACATTCATGGACCTGGTATTGCAAAAAATCAAGGATCTTTTTGATCTGGATAGCGACAGAAAGAGAGCCTAGAGTCCCTCAATGAAAGATTGTCAAGGGGTCCAGCCTGAGCAGGATTCTAGGCTCAAGTTTCGGAATGAAGAATGCAGCGCGACGGCTGGGAGCGCGTTCGCGTGGCAAGGTGGGGTGGCGGATCGCGAGGCACAGGAGCGAGGGGTCCTTTACACTATCCATCTACATGGAATGTCTCTCATCTCTCGACCTATCAATCTGTACTGTCTACATCTTCAGAACGAGATACGCTAGAGAGAGTTAGGCTAAGGAGTGGCGGGCACGATTGTTGGCGCCTCACATCAGCGGCTTGATGATTTCGGAGTGGCCGATTGAAGCATCACATGGCATGAGTATCTCTAGGGGGTGTGGGGTGGGGGGGGGGGGGGGGGGGGTCTTTATTTGTCTTCACTAAAGTCAGGAATTAACATGTGCAGCTAGGCGGCATGTATACGTAGGCGTTTAGGGCTAGATGTAGGATATGCATGTTTAAATCGCTGCTGAGTGAAGGGTATATCTCATTGGTGGTTTCAAAGGACAACGATTCAGAGCAATTGACAGACACTCATCTGAAGGTTATCACAGATGTGTACGACCGCATATCTGGTATCTTGGGATCGTTTGTCGTCCGAATTGAAGTGCTTTCGATTGTAATGGGTACGATTTACTGAAAAGATCTCCTTCGTCGAGCTAATCTAAAAGAATATGTTATGCGCTATGAAGTGTGCGAGTTCTAATATGCTTTCGGTCCCTATGATTTTGAAGATCGTACTTTGAAACGTTCTATGTGACACCTAACCAGTTATCACACTCAGATAAAGCGCGTAGCGGAGCGGCAACTACTTGCGTCAACGTTTGTGGAACGTAGATGCACTGTGATAGAGTAGAGACATACTGCGGGCACATCGGAGACGTCTCAGCGTGTGCGAGAGAGCGTTGAGAGCGCAGCGCAGCGCAGTAGTCGAGCCTCGCGCGAGCTCGCAGCGCGCTGCGAGCCGTATGGGTTGGCCACGGTTGTAGTACAGGCATACTTCACAGGGTGGTTTCGCCAAGGGCCGTCTCGTGTTAGTTGGAGCAAATGGAGTGGTGTTAGGTGGGTGGCGAGGGGGGTTCAGTGAAATCTGTGCTGGTCAGGACGTATCGATCGCTAATAGGGTATGTGATATTAAGCTTTGAATTTTTAGTGGGTCACTTCTAAAAGCGCTCTCCAGTCAGACAAGGTAATCCGTATGATCATCATGACTGGGGATTGGACTTTTGGGGAGGAAGAAAATACTGACAAAGCAAGATTTATGTTGCCATACCAGAAACGACTTAAGACCAAGACTATTATTCCGAATGTTTGAAACTTTGTTGGTAGGAAGGATAAGACAACAGACTACCGACTCTAGAGAACCGATTGAGGTAGGTTTTCTTATATGTGTTTAATATGTACATTCTAATGTGTGATTAAATGTAAATCTTAGGCTTGTATATTAATTTTCATATTTCCATCATCGGTTGTCTAAACTGACACACTTTCTCCAAATTTTCCTAACTTAAATTAATTGAGACCCAACATCTCACGGATTTGAAATTTTGCTCGGGGGAGAAAAGGTGATTTTTAAATTCAAGTGTAGGCTCTCCTATATTTTCTAAACTCTTTTCGAATATTGATGCCCATAGTGATGGGACGAATGGTTATGAATGGCAATTTGTGGAAACAACCTAAGACGACCCCTGTATTTAATTTAAACGGAGTTATAAGGATGGAAAGTTAAGGTAACTCGTTCCCACGATCTCGCCAGACCAGAGGGATCTACCCAGGACAATCCACTAGTTAGTGTAGAAGTCCTTTGGTATGATTATAATAGGAGTAATGTGAGAATAAGGAGTAGGGCGGACTGAATGGACTAGTACTGGAACTTACCCAACAAGGTGCTAGTAATGAAGTATCGGTAAGCACGGAAGGGGTTGAAGAATGAAAAAGAAATAGTTTTAGATAAAGTGTGAAAAGAAAGCAGCCCTCCTTAAACTTTAGGCAGAATCCCGGGTCACTACATATGCTGTCAAATCACAATGGTTTGTTGCTGAACATTGAAGACAAGTATCATGGAACCCAGTGATACGCTGCACAACCTCCCCTAGCCACGCAAGATCCCTCAAATGAATCTGTTTCATTTCTCAGGAGATCAAACATTACTATCGTCCTCCTCACTTTGATTAACGATATTGAAAAGGTGGCAGTCCGCTCCATCCAGCTGAGCTACTAAAAACCAAAAGTGCCCTAGCGAGTCTAGTGCCATAGATCAAACCAAAATCTTGTTAGGACACTAATACAAACTGTGCTTGTTTTTCACACACTGTGACAACAAGTAAAGATCTTAAGAGTCCTACGCATTATCCTCGTGGTATTGCCAGAACATCCGAGTGATACAAAAGTATTCACAATGAAGATGGAAATCCTTCTAGAGCCAACATCAAACAAGCTCTTGGTAGGTGACATGTGAGATCCACTATGGATTAAACCTGTGACAAATGGAAAGCAACGATGGTGCGATTCTCTATGAATCAAACTTGTTCCAGGCAGTGAATTGAACGAATGCTTTAAAAAACCTTTCGATGTGCTCAACGACTGATTTTCTAGCACATTGACTGTGTATATCTTTCAAAACAAATGTATTTCTGATGAAATTTGATTTTGTGCTATCAAACACTCTCGATGTGACACAAAAATACTTTCTCAAGTGTCGCGTCGATTGATTTTCAAATCAATTTTTATCTCTAATCGGTAAGATAGTAACTAACCGATTCACTCTTGTCGTGCTGTCTGCTTTGAGACGTTCCGATAAAGAGAACAGGCAAGTATGGTGACTCTGATGGATTTACATTTGATGATCCGATACTTATACTGGAAATCCTGTCAAGGAGTTTCGTCTTAAGATGAATCTACCTGATCACAGGTCGGTCCTCACGGATCCGGAGGTTAATCCAACCAGACTCGGGCGAATGACAAAGCCATATTCGCCCACATGCTTTATTGCTAACTGTTTTATTACAGGTTCAAGTAAAGATGGAGATGGAGATACCTCGTTCCAGTGGAGTCAATTCACTACCCCATGCTCACACTTAATGTTTCTAATCAAAGACATCATGACAACTGAAAGACCTACAACACAGCTTCCGCAACTCTGAGAAGTAATATCATGATCAAGAAAAATGTGAGCATGCGGGTCCGAAGGTCACCACATCACATGAAGGCAATATTCCGCAACAAGGATGATTAAGAGATTTATTGTGGATGATGATCTCAAAGAAAGCTCAAAGATCACACAGGATCCTAAGGATCAAACTCCAAGAACCACTACATAATGTACAATAAAGGCAAAGAATGAAGAATCAAAGTCTACGAGCTAAAGTCAGAAGATCAAGACTTAGAATGCTAGAATTCAAATTGTATTTTCAGGGGTGACCTCCCTTAGCGAGAGATTGTTAGGTTTAAGAAAAAGGATTGTCACTCCCGTATTGTCTAGAATAGCATATCTCGTAGTATAATAGTAAGCGTATACTCATGAACTGGGCGGTGATCGTTTACCCACTTGTAAGCCCATACCATAGCACTTTGGGGCATCTAAACTCTTGTATAAATACCCTTTTCCAGCCATGCGAAGGGGTTGGTTGTTCATTTAATAAGACATACACTTAAAGGTGTTTTCCCTCACTAGACTAGTTACTTTCTCTCTCTAGAAATTCGGCCAGCCCATCATTCCTAAGCTTGTATTGTGATATCCAATATACTACAGGGACCTTGCATCTCTTGAGTATTCTTAAGAAACCGAAGGACCATATTGCACCGAACTTCCTACTCCCGACGACATTCGTCGACTTCTTGAATTAGAATGTGTCATGGTAGACCATACCATTAAGAGTCAAACTGTCACTCTAACTCTAAATCAAATCTTCACTAAAGAACTAGCCCCCGACATGAAGCAATGGGAAGAACTCATTTGAGAGAATATGTTCAGACTAGGAGGACATCGGGACCATCTCCTCGCTTGTCTTACTCACATGTTGTATTATGTTATTGCCGAAGAACAATACAATCTTGCTTACTTCTTTGTCAAAAGAATCGAATGTGCTAGAGCTACTCCAGCCCAAATCTTCCATATGGAATGTTTCTTGACTCGTCTTTACGACACTCATGGAACATATCCCCACTCGACAATGGAATCTATAACATTGTTGATCGAGTCATGCGTCCTCTTGCCTCTTAACACAACCTCGACGACCTCGAATATCGTGGCAAAGCACGTCAACATCCGTCCTTCATCATCCTCTTATCATCAGGCATTCAACTCATAAACACGATGATGATGATGACAATGTCGAAATTTCTTGAGCAAGCACTCATTTCCCTAACAACCTATCTTAACCTCTCAATCCACTCGCTTACACAAAACTACGAAATACCTTCCTCTTCCCAAACAAACCGATGAAACTCTCTTTGCACGACAAACCACCTTGCTCAACCAAACGCAACAAATGCACGAGGAGATACGTGGAGGATTCAAGTCATTTGGAAAGGCATTAAAAAGGGTGTTTAGCAAAATGAAAAGTGAAGACAATGGAGACAAATTAGCTTGTTAGCTAATTGTAGTTTAAGACAATATTTTACTTTATTATTGTTTGTTCTAATTTTCTTATGTATGATTTATCCGATCTCTCAAAAGACATGATGTTTTATATTTTTAGATCTTGCTTGTTTAGATTTATGAACTTTTGATTGTTTAGTTTAATCTCCTAAGGATGTTTTTTTGTTTCCATGCATTAATATTAATTCGTACACATGTTTTAGAAGTTTTATAAAATCATAGGACTTCAGCAAATAAACCACCCAAAACATGAACACTCTCATCAAAATTTTGAAAAATTTTTTTTCTGACAAAAATGTATTTTTCAGCAAGGCGGCCCCCTTATCTTTAAGGACCGTCCCCTAATTATGGGACCGCCCATTAGCAGTCACGGGTAAAACATTATTTTTTTCTGCTTTTTGCCTTCTTTTACCTATATCACTATATTTGTCCAAATCTCGAACAAAAATGGGAATACCATAAACTTATTCAAATTCATTTCATTTTCAAACAAATCTCTTCCAATAAATTCCCTCGAAATGCATATCATCAATTCACTATCTCCCTCATTCATAATCAACCACCATAAACCTCTATGGCCTCTACTAGAGCCTCTATTCCTAAAGTCTCCAAGAGACCAAAAATCAACATCATTCCACCAAAACAATTGTTTGTGGATTTAACCCAAGATGACACAAAAACTCCATCACCCAAACTTCAAATTTCATCACCTAGTGCTCCTAATGCACCCTCCAAAATACCATCAACCAAAGACACTTCTTCATCTTCAATTGATTACATACCCAAATCACCACCTCATCAACATCACTTTCATCTCAGAATGGTTACTAGCTTATCCTACCACATCTCCACCTCTAAGAGTTTCCACCACCTCAACTCAATAAATGCATCATGGACATCACTCTCACCATTTCCCCAATTATCCTCACTTGAGTCCAATTATGAATACTCCTTCACCTTCACCACCTATCAATTGGTGCATCCTAAGCCTAAATTTACTATGAAACCACATGGTGACTCATGCCTTTGTTGTATCCACAACCGAACCCTCATTTTTAGGTTAAGAGATGAACTTCAATATATGTTTTCATATATTGAACATATGCTCTCACAACCACCAATCATCATCCCACCACCTCCACCATCCTCCCCAAACTAAACATACTCTATGTTTAGTCTCTCAAATAATTGATCATCTACCATTTTGCAAGCAAGTCCTATGGAGCTTTACTAGTTATAGGACTTTTTGTAGTTTAAATCTCATGTATGTTAGCATGTTATTTTCCTTATGTATGCATGAGTGTGTTTCACACACTATTTTATTTTTATATTAGAATGATCATGATTGGTGTATGCCATATTTTTCTTCCTTGCTACATGTTAGAAATATTTGCGTTGTTCTACACTCGTTTTTGTAGCCAAGAAAACCATAGCTCGATTCCTTGGTGCCCTCAAACGAGGGGAGCACACATCAAGGTGGAGCCTTTATTCCGTCGTTTTTACTTGCAATTCTCGACGATACCTTTTTGATTTACAAAAATGAGAGAAATGACAAATACTCACTAAATACTTTTAAAAATAATTATAAACATTTAATGAGTTTAAATTTTGTAATCATCAAAAAGAAGGAGATTGTTGATAGAAATAATGCCTAAAAACATTATTAATATTTTTCACATCCTTACGTTTTGATAATCACAAAATATAAAAACGTTCAATGTAAAATTAAACGTAAACAAGTAATTAGTAGTTAATTTTCATTTTGATAATTTAATCACTTAAAGGTATGAATAAACAAATGCTTAATGCATTTTATGATCAAAGGAAATTTTTATTCAACCTTATAATTTTTATAAAATGTTTGTCGACATTTTCTATAAACCTTACAAAACAATTTCTACAATTAAAAAGAATGTTTATTCCAAATAATCATATTGAAATTCAAATTTCGAACATAAAAACGCTGAAAGTTCCAGAAATTCCCCCTACACAAAAGACAAACTGGGGAGCCTCTAGCCTAGGGCGGCCCCTTTAAATACACGGGCGGCCCCCTTAATTTTAAGGGGACCGCCCCCTATTTAAGGGGACCACCCATAGACTGACACTCCTCCAATTTGTCCTATAAATACTAGACTTTTCCCCATTATTTTCTTACCTTTTGCACTCATTCTTTCTGTTCTAAAACAGCCCACAAATCTCACTAAAATCCTTTGATCATTTAATCATAAAGCTTTATTTCCAAGTGATCCAAGCTTAACTCCTCAAGTGCAAGAGAAGAATACTTCCATCATCAGTGAAGAGGTTTAGAGATTACACCCTAATGCATATTGCAACCTGTTACATCCAATCATAAATTGTAAATCATTTGTATATCTTGTAAAGTAGTGTAGTTGTTAGGGATTTGGTGATTGATAAGCATTGTTAATCTGTTAATCTCTCCTAGTAGTGAAGATATAGTTGTGATGATTAGTTGTGTGGAGAGGTGAAGTTGTGAAGAAGTTATGAAGTTGTGAAGAAGTTGTGAAAAAGTTGTGAAGTCATGAAGAAGTCATAAAGTTGTGAAGTCGTGAACAAGTTGTTAAGTTGTGTTGTGATAGATTGGCTCTAGCTAAGATTAGAACTCGACATTTAGCTTAGTGTCAGAAATTGATATAAGCAACGTTGTGTACGTATTCTTCCGGCCATAAGGAGTTGTTGACATAGTGAAAAAACTCTCGAGTTTGGTGCTCGGGGAGTGAGATGCCGAAATGACTTCGTAACCGAACCACTATAAATCCTTGCGTTGTGGTTTGATCTTTCCAACTCTTTTCTCTTATTCTTTTATTTACTTTTACTCATTTATATTTTTCATATTGTGCAAGTATTCAATTCACAAAAAGTCGAATCTAAGTTTTCATAAACATAAAATAAAATTAAAAAGCGGTAAACTATTCAACCCCCCCCCCCTTTTAGTTTTCCACACATTCTACATAAACCCATGACCAACTAATAATAATCTTTCAACCCAAAAAAACCCTAATGCTCGCCGCGAAGCGCACGCGGTTATGTATTTAGGATGCAATTGTATCTAATCTTTTGAAACCAACATAGTAACAACAACTTTGATAGCAGGAAGAAGCCAAAACCAAATGACATAGTTTAAATGTCATTCAGTTTCAAGTTTCAACATCCATACAATTAATACCTCAAATCATATACCAAACACATCATACGCTAATCAAGCCATGCCAAACTCTATATAACGCGATTGTGATTTAAACATAAGCCTAAAAGAAACGCTATAAGAACAAGCACTAACCGCACATCAGCGGTTGAATTCTGATATCCTTGGACCGAGGAAACATTTTTAGCATGAAGAGTCATAACAAAACTATATATCCAGACAAATACAACAAACAAATTCATATCCGAATTGACAGTATTGTGATGAATCCAGTATTGCATTTTACCTGGCAAGAATACCACTCTAAGTATCCCAACTGTTTGTTGTTTATAAGCTTTTATTAATCCCTTGAAAACGACCTGGAAAGAAACAAATAAATAATAGTTTTGGTTTTATTGGAGAATAGCAAGAACGATGATGAAAGCCTTAACATTAAATTCAGGTATCAAATCTATAATTTTTGTTTCTATATGATCATATGCAAGTCACATTAAGTTTCAACAAACATACTACCACAAGTCACTAAAAGCACCCAAGCTCAACACCTTATCTTATGTCAAACATTTCTTCATCCAAGAGACAAAAACAGGACCAACAAAAAAAACTAAAAACCAAAAAAAAACAAAAAACAAAAAAAAAAAACCACCCAAAAAACAAAACACAACAAAAAAAATAAACAAAAAAACACCAACAACAAACCCCCTACCACAACACACAATAGAAACCCACACTCCACCCCCCCCCCCCACCACCCACAACCTTCACGCCCCATCGCCCCCCCCCCCACCCCCCCCCCCTCCCAACCTCCCCCCCCCCCCCCCCTCCTACCACACTCCTCACATGCCAACCACACCCATACCTAAAAAAACCCCACCCCCCCACCTAGGCGCACCGAAATCCCCACCTTATAATGACGACATCCCCATTTCTAGAGGTGCATAATCATCCTTTACCCATCCAATTCCTCCCACCCACGTCATCCCAAAATGCCTTTTACAATATTCTCACAATACCCACCAGCAAAGACCTAACATATACACCCGTGATCCTTGTTATGTATCAGTTAGTACTGCTTATCAGTTATGGATGAGATCGAATAGGAAGAGATAAGCTTTGATTAGTAATACGTTTTGTAAACCTATTAGGGTTCCTTGGTGTATAAAAGGAGACCCTAGGGTATCTAGTTTAGCACGTATCAAATAGAGATCTCATTCATATAGTTGAATTCATAGTTAGAGCTTCAAGGTTGTTTGTAAACCCTATCACTATTAAGAGTGATCGTATTAATATATTGGAGCTTTTTGTTATTCTTATTGTTCATTCATTGTTACTGTTTCATTGATTCTTCTAAAGTATTGAAGAGTAGATTCCGCATACTCTTTAGTATTAACAAAGTTTCTATCATTGTTAGTTTGGATTTATCCAAGGTAACATACTCTTTACAAGCTAAGGAATCGATCTAGGATTGGGTTCAACATCAAATTAGACTCAAACTAATAGTCTGAACTCAATTCATGCAGTGAATATCAAATTAGACTCAAACTAGATAGACTATAAAATCCCATATCTAACCCCTCAAAATTACATAAGTTATCAGAAATGTGTGACCATATGTATCGAATTGTGACTACACTTAAATAATGTGTGACAAAATATGACTCTATGATTTAGACACCTAAATAAATACTTCATGTGACCATATATAACATCTTGAATTTAGTCACACAAACACTCAATGTGACTAATATCAAGGTTAATGATAACTGAGTTCACATTTTGCTATAAATAATAGTCACATGAATATTTCACAATGTGACTATTTTGAATGTATTGGTCACATATAATACCCTTATAATGTGGCCATAAACATAATTTAGATACACATTTGTGATATGGTGTGACTATTGTAAAGCCTATAGTCACATGATTATGCTACAATTAAATGTGACTATACATATTAGGTTTTGGCAAGCAAACACACACTAAACTTTAGACACACATATTAACTTACGTGACCATATGTATCGAATTTTGGTTACACTTAATCATGTATGTCTATGGTTTAGTGTGACCATATATGACATTTGGTCACACTGTTCAACTGTGTGACATATATTTGTCACTTTTAAATGTATATCGTGACTAATGCTTCAAACTTACCTTTCAGTTGTCACACATTTCAAATTCATATGTGGCTAAATATTCAGTAAAAAATAGCAGTCACTTTTAAATAATGTGTGACAAACTTGACTATATGATTTAGCCACATACACAATTACTTCATGTGACCATATATGGATTTTGGTCACACTATTCAATTGTGTGACATATATTTGTCACATATGTATATATATAGTGTGACTAATGTTTCAAACTTATTTGTATCTGTCACACGTCCCAAATTATAAGTGACTAAATAATCAACAAAAAATTACCAGTTACCTCTAGTCACATAAATATTCAAATGTGTGACAATGAAATTCCAAAATGGTCACACAAAATGAGTTCAAGTGTGGCTGTTTATTTTATCCTGGTACATTTAGTCACATAAATATCTGACTGTGTGGCCGTTCAAAAAAGAGCATGTGTGACGAAATCCAAGATTTGTACTAGTGAAAATAAATATTTCAAATTTCTGTTCGTAATAAAATACGAAAATAATTATTTATGACAAGTAAAATTTTAAATGTCGACGTTCGCTTACGAAAACTCGTAAAATAATAATAATGACGTCGAACTCGCGATCGTCATACGTGTCATGAAACTCAGGTTGTTACATTCCAATGTAAAACAAGTAATGTGTTCAAAACTCTCAGTTTTCATATATAAGAATTCAGTGATCTCAAATCGTTCGCTTTACCTATTTGTAGAACTATCCTAGAAAAACACATTCGTATGTCTTGGGTCAACTTGCGTTATAGATAGTCTTTAGTATTCAACTATGAAGCCACTTGCTTCAAATACAATTTTAACAATTTAAAAATTATTCTAAAAAATGTTTCCTACCTTAAAATACTCTACATAAGAGGTTTTTCCTGTATTGAGTCGAATTAATATACTATTTTAGTATATAAGTTGATCGTATCAACGGATTACACCACAATTTTATGGAAATGAATTTGTAATCTTTAAAATAATCACTCCACTACACACTTACCCATACAGACATCTACATGATATTGTAAAGGATTTACATTGACTTTATTATTTCTACTCTACACACAGTTGATATGCTCTGAGTACGTCGAGAATGCACACAAAAGTATGGTATCATCGCCTTGTGACACTCACAATAAGGCATATGTGATTATGGGATGGATTAAGAAAGGAGTGTTTAGAGTGTGAGGAGGATATAATCATTTGTTGGGTAAGAAGGGTAAACAAATGATTAAGAAGGATGTGTTGTAGGATTGTGTAGAAGGAGTGTTTAATCATTTGTTGGAAACGAGATTAAGAAATAATTAAAAGAAATGTGTTGTAGGAAGTATGGTATGGAAGTGTTGTAGGGATAAGTATGGGAGTTTGTCTTGTACATGTGAGGAATATATGTATGAGTTTGTAAAACATTTATAGGTAAAGAGGTGAGAAAACTAAATTACTCACTTGGACTTAATCCATGATAATCAACAATAGATTTAATCACTAATCATCTTGATGAAAACAAGCTAAGTGCTTTGCATCTCAAGTAAAGCATATCCCATAACAGGAAAAGATGCGTTTACACAAAGTGACCTTTGACTTAGTTTGACCAATAAGGGAGTAAAACCAGTTACGTAATTAGGAGCAATGTAAATCCGGATTAAGGTCAAATGAATATTTTTGTTTGATGGTATGTTGAAAGTAAGTTCATAATAGGTTTAGAAAGAAGTTCCGACCTTGGCTAGAGATGTTTAATAAAAGATTTGAGTTAGCGTTTTGTTGAAAAATAGCAGGATTCGTTTTTACTCCTCTCTAAGTCTAAACCTCATTTGAAGTGTTCCCAAATGCTCAAATATCATGTACATAACTTTATTAAAGTTTCCACATGTATCGGGTAAAAGGAAAGCCGACAAAATAAAATCCGTAAAAATGGATACCGCAGGTGGCGCGCTGGCCACGTGCTGACACGTGCCCAGCACGACAGATGCGAATATACGGTTTTAAAGATTTTGGCTATCGTTTGTTATTTTACATTTTGAGGATGTTTATTTGTCATCGTTAAAATATAAAGGAGATCTTAGTCAATGTTGCACCAACACAAGTGCTTGGAAATCCTTCACAACCTGTTAGAACAAGACGACAACTATACACTGATGGCGAAATGTGTATGTTTGCACTCACCATGAGTCGAGCATAACCTAAGAACCTCAAAGAAGCAATGGTTGATCATGCTTGGATAGAAGCAATGCAGGAGGAACTTCATCAGTTTGAACGACTAGATGTTTGGGAATTAGTCGACAAACCATACGGCAAAAATGTTATCAACATGAAATGGTTGTGGAAAAATAAATGTGATGAAGAGAACATTGTAATGCTCAACAAAGAACGTATTATGGCTAAGAGATATCGTTAGGAAGAGGGAATAGACTTCGAAGAATCATTTGCACCAGTTGCTCGATTGGAAGCAGTTAGGATCTTCGTTGCTTATTCTGCACACAAATCATTCCCTATCTACCAGATGGACATCAAGACAACTTTTCTTAACAGATCTCTGAAGGAAGAAGTGCACGTAAGTCAACCAGATGGATTTGTAGATCTACATCAACCTGACAAAGTCTATCGTCTCAAAAAGGCACTTATGGACTCAAGCAAGCTCCAAGAGCGTGGTATGATAAACTCTCCAACTTCCTGGTATCCAAATGTTTTTCAAAAGGTTCTATTGATCCAACCCTGTTCACAACTAAACACGAGGAATACATATTGCTTGTGCAGATTTACGTTAATGACATCATTTTTGGGTCTAAAAAACCAAATCTTTCTAAAAAGTTTGAGAAACTAATGCACATCAAGTTTGAGTCTACGATGGGAGAACTAAAATTCTTTTTAGGACTTCAGATTCACCAATCCCCACGTGGTATCTTTATTAACCAAGCTAACTATGCTTAAGAAATACTTAATAAGCATGGTATGACCTCATGTGATAGAATTGGTATGCCAATGGCGACTAAACCCCTAGATGCTGACTTGAGTGGAACACCCATAGACTAAACAAAATATCGTAGCATGGTTGGGTCACTCATGTACTTAACAGCAAGTAGACCAGACATAGTACATGTAGCTATTGTGCATGCTATCAAGCAAGACCAACTAAAAAGCACCTCAACGAGGTTAAACGGATCTTTTGGTATCTTACGAATACCATTTAAATGGGACTCTGGTATTCGAAGGACACCGATCTTAAACTAATTGCTTTTTCAAACTCTGGTCACGCATGTTGTCTTGATACACAAAAAGTAATTCTGGTGGAATACAATTTCTAGGTAGTGATAAGCTTGTTAGTTGGTCGTCCAAGAAGCATGATTGCACTTCAATGTCAACAGCCGAAGCCGAGTATGTGTCTCAAACTACGTGTTGTACTCAAGTCCTTTAGATGAGAACTCAAATAACAGATTATGGCTTTTACTTTGATAAAATACCCATGTATTGTGACTCAAATGCAGCCATAGCCATCTCATGCAACCCAGTTTAGCACTCTCGTACCAAGCACATTGATGTCAGTTATCACTTTATCAAAGAACAAGTTGAAAGGGGTATTTTTGAATTATTCTTTGTCGAAACTGAATACCAGTTAGCTAACATGTTTACTAAACCTCTATCCCAAGATAGGTTTTAGTACCTCATCAGAAGAATCAGTATGAGATGTTTGACTCTAGCAGAACTGGAGGTTCTGGAAAATAAATCTGCTTGATATACATCATCGCCTTGTAAATATTTTTGAAAAACAAAATACAAAAATATAAAACTAAGAAAAAGAAAACACAAAATCAAAAATATTAAAAAATACCAAAAAGAATCTTCTCGACATGTCTCTTGGAATCGTTAACATTTACATACCTAGAAATGTCGATTAACATTGACACGGGTGTGTAAATGAAGTTCGAGCAAGAGTTCAAATGCTTTAAAACATGTCAATTTATAATTTTCTTAAATGGCTTATGTACACATCAGTGCATAACCCAAACTTTAAAGTAAAGAAAGTTTATCTTTAACGATAACTTATCCTAACAACAAGAAGAGTAATTTTCTCGGCCTTGAGCTATTTTCACAAAACATTCAAAGTTTTGAGCTCAAGAAAATGGCTTGTAATCAAATCAGGTTGCAACTGGAACACAAATGTAACAGGGGAGTGTACGCTTCAGTGCGCTTACTCTAAGAAAAAGAAGAGAAATCTTATTTCATCGGTTTGTAAAACTGTTGAAAAAACTTCTTTTCAAAAATAACTTTTAATGTCAAAATTCTTTTCCCAACAAGTGGTATATTTTAAAATTGTGTGTTCAACACTCCCTTCCTCAAATAATTTTATAAATGGATCAATTTCTCAAAGTGTCTATTCATGCGAATCAATTTTTAAGGGGGAGCTTTTAACAACCAAAAGCCTTCTAATGTTATTAGATACATCTCATAAAAGTTAAATTTTATGTATCCAGAATATATAGTGGATTTCAAAAATGGTACGTCAATGTCCTTTTATAAAATGCCATGTGTTCACACTAATTTTGGGTATGTTCCTGATGAGGTATCATTTTATTCACTTTTTTCGGGTCATTTAACCCACTAAATCATGAAAATATGCTCAAAATATGTGCTTAATCGTTTCTTTTTGTATTTTTAGCACTTGGATGGCATTTGGAGGAAATACACGTGACTTGGGCTCATTTTAGGAAGAAACAGACGAGATTACAACTCTACACGAAAGCCGATGAAGAAAAAGCATACAGACTATGAAGACTGTGTCAGGATTTATAGTGACGCCATCAGGATGATCAAGCGACGGCGTCATGATTATTGAGAATACGCCAGAACATAACCTACTAAAAAGAAGCCCTAGAAGATTCGGCACGGTGACGACGTCAGGATTATAAAGCAACGCCGTCGCGACCAATTTATTATATATACAAACGCAGTTTTAGGGTTTTAAAGAGTGGAAATTGTGGGATACGATAGTCATACTTAAGGTACGAGTTTTATCAGCTTTTAGGCCAATTTTAGTGTTTAAAAACACTTTTGTATCAACCTTTAACTCCATGTTTTAATCTAGTGAAGTTCTTTATCCTTTAATCTTTCAATATGTCTATGTGTTGTCTGATAAATTATTGTTCTTTGCTTCCTTTTAACATGCTAGGCTAGATCTTATAGTGTTTGCTTATGATTGCATGAAAGTTAGTATGTGAATCCTTTTAATATTGCTTCTTGTTGATGAGTGTGTGCGTTAGGCTCTAGAAAACTAGCTTCTTAATTGCTTGCGAAGACGTCTAAGGAAACATGATTATGTAGAAAGGATACCATCGGTAACAGTCTTCATACTACCTTACCCATACGTGGTTGATCACCTTTTAAGTGTTTTAATGCATGTAATGTACTCTTAGGGGCCTTGTAATAGTCTTCATACTACCTTACTTGTGCGTTGCCTTAACAGAATATTGCATAGACGGCGGGTTCATGTAATTCGTTCATGAATTAGGAAATACTTACACACAAATCACAAGAGTGACAAAGAAATAAGATTAGGAGAATCAAACTAAGGAGTAATGCATGATTAAGTAAACACATTTATTTACCTATATGAGTTTCCACCAAAGTAGTTTAGATTTAATTTGAGTTATTTAGTTTAATTAGCTTAAAACCAAAATCCACTTTAAACCATAGATTTAATTGCTTTCTTAAAAATATAAAAATACAAAAATAATCTTCTTTCAACCCTTAGACCTTAGTTACGTTTAGTTTGAACCTTCCTAGCCTATTCCCTTAGAGAATGATAACAACCCCCGAGTCTTACCTATACTACACTACAACGGTTAGGTACACTACCTAGGGAGTTGTAAAACTTGGTGTGCTACAACGACCGCATCAAGTTTTTGGCGCCGCTACCTGGGGAATACTTAGGTTTCGAATTTAATTTAGCTTAGGTCTACTCACTTGATTCCTTTCAAGTAAGAATTTATTTTTCTGTTAATTAGCTTTGTCATAGTCTATATTTTCTTCGTGTGTTTGTTTTGTAATTCCCAATTAATTATTCCATTCTTGGAGAACGAGAATTTATTTGTACTCGTCCTACCAAACGGACTCCGCACTAGGATCACCCAAGAGCTCAATGAGCTCTATACAATCTCAACTATGATAGATTCTCACCTTGGGCAACCACTAAATGATTTTATGAACTTACATAATATAGTTGAAATGGATGACTTTGAGTCTGATGATAGATCGATATATACACCCCTTGTTTCTTCCTTCTTGGATTCGGATGACGAGTCAGATGATGGTGAAGTGCTTAATGAGTTAGATGAGTATGGGAATGCGAGGAATATTTACCGTAATAGGATAATTAACAGTCTTGATGGAAACGATTTAACATTCCCATGCATGATAGGTTTTAGGAAGTTTGTCGCCTATTTTGACACCTTTTTTCTAATGAATATGAATATTATTACGCGTAAGGCTTATAACACTATAATCGTAAAGGGACTCAAAAGCACAGGAAGGAACTTAGTAGCCGTCATTAGGGATGTTTATGTGTTCATTGGAATTTTTACCTATGTCAAGGACTTTGTAGTATTAGAAGACATAGGGAGTTCATTGTGAACGACATAACGAATGTTGTGAAGGGAAGACCCTTTACGGATGTTACTCAATTAGAAAAAGATTGCATTAAGGGCTTAATTTCGTTTAGTAGAATATTTGATACTTACATTTTTCAGATGCCTCGCATGATACCTAGACTTAAAAACTTTGAATGGAGTAAAGTCCCAACTATACTAGTTTTCAGCCAACGAGATTTGATGAGCGAACTTAGGTACCCCTATGAGAAGAATAAGTTGATGTATAAAAATTTCTTAAATCTAGGCCCCGAGTACCAGATGGAGGAGCATATGAAAGAATGGCTCACCCATGAACATGTGAGCATGCACGAGATCACGTAAGGAGTGTGACTATGAGTCTAACTACAAGACTTGTTAAATAAACAAAAGCGCTTATTGGGAGGCAACCCAATCTTTTATTTTCTACATATTAGGAGTGTCGTGTATTTTTATTCTTTATCGTTTGTTTATATATGTTTGAATTATGTGATCATACTTTGTTTTGTCTTTAACTTCGTCTTAATTGCAATCAAATGTATTTTACATCAAAAATGTAAAGAAAAATATCCAGTTTCTAAGAACCATTTCAAGCATATCAAATAAATAGTTTAGATTAATTCGCATCTTGTGTGTCAGTTTCGAGTCATATGATTGTGTTAATTGTTTTTGTGGTTTATGCAGTAATTTTTCCAGGAAATAACTGATATGATTTGCGTGTAGAAATTTTTCCAAGAAAGAATTTTTTTTCTTTACAGACGTGGCGTTAGGATTAATCATGACGGCGTCGCGTCTCCGGCTACAGTAAAATTCGTATTTTTTTAAATTCTTTAAAATTAGTTTTATATAATTTCCAGAATTTGTAATTTTCCTAAAACTTGCAGAAAACCACAAATTACATTAGCTTATTCATCCTATCTTTATTGTTTACGTAGTGTCAAAACCCTAAATAATTACGTTGTATATCATTATCCCGCTGATTTTACGCCAGCTGTAGTTTTTTCTTGTCTTTGATTTGCAGGTTATATTTGATAAGGAGAAGCACATAAGTTCTTAGGAGTTTCATGTAAAAGATTCTTGGATGACGATTTATCCGGGATCATTTGCTTCTTCTCCATTATTGAGCAAAACCAAGGGAGTACTAGTTTCTTTTACCTTTTCTAATTCTCTTTATTCGTTTTTCGAGTACTTTTAACAATATTGGGGACAATGCGTAAAATAAGTGTAGAGGGAATAAAAGCCTTAGAAACTATTTCTTCATTTGCCTTTGCTTTGTCCTTAAAAAGATGAGTAGTATATTGAAATGTAACGTAAACGGTAATTTTAAACCATATTAAAAATTTTTATGACACATACCGATGAAAACTAAGTATATTAGCATTTCATGGATAGGAATTATATGACTAGCACAAAGACCCTACCACTCTAAAAAAATTCCACCCTAAAAATGTGAGGTTCGCCCCTAGATCTTTAGGAATTCAAGCACCTATCTTTAGTGCTTAAGATAGTTTTACCTTATCTTGCTCGAGTTAAGGAATGAGCAATCATATATGTCGTGTTCATGGATTTGATCGTGCATATGTGGTTTTGTCGCTTTTTCTAGAGCATTGTTGTCAGAACCAAGCAATCACTTTACTTCATTACTTAAACCATGGATTAAACAAGAAAATAGATGGAAACTAGGAAGATGTTTAGAGAGAGAAACAAGAGAGAGAAAGTAGAGAGAAAAATGAGATGGTTGATTAACTAGTGAAAATTACAATAAAAACCAACACCCTCTCCATCCTTGGAGAGGTGTATTTATAGTTAAACCAAGAGGCTTACAGGCCTTGGTATTTCTAAGGGCCGGCCTCAGGATTACTTGGGCTTACTCCCGATACACGTGACCGATTAGCTTACATAAACGAGCCCGTTTACCCGTTCTAGCCTATTACAACGTTACATAACTTAAATGACCGAGACCCAATATTCTTAATGAACGAACTTCCTTGTTTGACTCAATATTTAAGGCTAACAATCTCCCTCGAAGTGAGTTCATTGTGACACTCCTTTGTGAGATCAATGAGATTGCTTTTGTCATTAAGATCCTGTGATCTTTGTCTCTGTCTACATTGCAAGCTTGTTCCTTCATGCTATGTGATCTTTGTCTCTGGCCATTGTCATTATCTTTTGACTTCGTCTTTATGTCCGAGATCTTTAAATCATTATCCTTCAGTCTTGATCATCTTTACCGCCTTACGATCTTGTGTCTTGACCAACATGCTCATACTTTGCATCATCTTGAAAGCTTGCTAACAATATCCCTTGATAGACTTGATATCTTGAAGGAAGTTCTTGTATAGAGTTTGCAGAAGTCTTTGTCTTAAATCTTAAGCTTTCTTGATTCTTGAATCTTAATGCTTATAGTATGTCTTTGTAGTTTGAGCATGAGCATGTGGTAATGAATCGACTCTGCTGGAATGAGGTGTCTCCATCTCCATCTTTAAATGAACCCTAAAATAAAACAATCAACAATAAAGCTTATGGACGAATATGGCTTTGTCATTCACCTTGATTTGGTTGGATTAACCTCTTGTTCCGTAAGGACCAACCTGTGATTAGGTAGATTCAATTTAGAAGAATCTCCTTGACAGGATTTCTAGCTTTAAGTGTAAGATCCTCCAACACAGATGTATTAGATTCACCATGCTAGCTTGTTCTTAATATCGGAACGTCTCAAAGCAGACAACACGATATGAGTGAATCAGTTAGTTACTGTCTAACCGATTAAACCGTCAATTCATTTTACTGAAACAAGTTTGATTCACATAGAATCACACCATCGTTTCTTTCCAGTTGACACAAGTTTGATTCATATAGAATCACACAAGTCACCAACTAAGAGCTTGTTTGATGTTGGCTCAAGCAGGATTTCCATCTTCACTATGAATACTTAAGTATCACTCGGATGTTCTGGCAATACCACAAGGATAATGCGTAGGACTCTTGTTAACAGCTTGTAAACTTATTGGTGTTCAACAAGTGTTTGTAATGGAATGTGTCCTAATGAGATTAATTTATTGATCTCTTGGCTCTAGACTCGATTAGTACATTTTGGTTTTAGTACTCGGAGGCTGAATCAGACTGCCACCTATTCAATATCAACTAACTCAGAGTGAGAAAGTCAATAGAAGTCGTGTGTATCTCCGTGACAAATGAGACAAGTTTCTGTTGAGAGAAACTCGAATGGCTGGGAAGGGTTGTGCATTGCATCACTGGGTCCATGATGTCGTCTTCAATATCAGAATTCATCTTTGTGAAAGCCGATGGATTATGTATTGACCCGGTTTCTGCCTAAGGTTGTATAGAGGGCTTCTTTCTTTTCACCCTTTATCCTTACATTTCTTTTTCATTCTTCAACCCCTTCAATGCTTACCAAGACGTCAATACTAACATCTTATTATGATTGTTCCAGTGTTAGCTCAATCTTAGTCGGCATTATTCCCGTATACTCATTCATCTCCAATCATACCTAAGGACTGCTATTTCTAACTATGGGATGTCCTTGGGTAGATCCCTCCGGTTCTGGTTAGATCATAGGACTAATACCTAACCTAACCACCTTATGACTTCAGAATTGTCGTGAATTAAGATGTTGTTGGGTATGAGATCGTAACCATAAAACCTTTTTCCGTAGAGTATAAAGCACTTTGAGTCGATAAGATCACTTATTATTTTCAAGATCACATTTTAATTACATTTCTCCCCTTATTTTAAATACTAAATCACTTAGTTTTTGAAATACTTTGTGATTAAAATTTGTCATGAAAATCCGGTGGGAAAAATATTATTAGCATGAATTATATGGAACATTAACTTGCTCTCCCTCAATTTTACATATGTTTGACACCAAAAAAATGATACCAAGTTATAAAATGAATATAAAATTGAGGGTTAGCATTGTTGAGCACATAATTTAAAAGGTTATGAATTGTCATTGAAGAATTCTTGAAAACATGTGCTCAACCACTTAATCATCTTATAACATATAATCTATTGAATAGACATTATTGTTACCAGTTTGTTATTAAGGTTAGTTTAAATGTTTTGAATACCCAAAGCATTTAAGAAGAGTATCCAAAATCATTAAAACATTGTTTTTCGAAAAACTCCCCCTCAAACATTAACTCATTTTGAAAATGACACCAAATGTAGAAGAATTGTCTTGTTAAAACTTTATGAGGGATGGAGAGTTAAACACACAATTTTGAAAGATTATGAATCGTTAGTGAGAAATTATTAAAAAATTGTGTTCAACATTTTGAGAAACCTCATGTTAGAAGACTTTTCTTCTAACGCTAAGGATAAGTGCACTGAAACGTACACTCTCCTTTATCGTTCGGGCCTGAGTTGCAATCTGAGAGTGATTACAAGTCATAAAGAAAAATAGAAATGACATGTTTTGAAAGCATTTGAAACTACTGTTCGAACTTCATTTACACGCCCGTGTCGATGTTAATCAACATTTCTGGATACGTAAATGTTATCGATTCCAAGAGACATGTCGAAAAGATTCTTTTTGGAAAATTTTGATTTTTCTAATTTTGTATTTTCTTTTTGAAATTTTTTTATTTTTGTATTTGGTTTTATAAAAAATATTTACATGTTGATCTCAGCATTGCTATGTGATGGTGGAATAGTAATCCCAACTCTTGTCGTGATGTAGCTGTCTTGTCTGCTAGAGGAACAACTTTTGGAACCAGCTTTGAACTTGACGGTTCATTGCTGTGGTCGTGAATTCCGAGTTCTAAACTGTTATGATCAGAAGTTATTGCTTGTTTACCAGTTTTGAATTCCTTGAACCCCTGGTTTTTGAGATATCAATCTTTTCAACAGCCAAACTCTGAGATTAAAAGATGTACCCGCACTTAAGTTAAGAGTACCTACACTAACATTAAGAGTTTGTTCGCCTTCATATGGGTTAGTGATATCCTCATTTGAACCATTTGGGGGGTTCACTGTCAACCTTGGTTGTGCTAGATGTGAATATCTTTCTAGTAGGAACCCACCTAAGACTAACTGTCTTGAAAATTTTACCCGTCGGTTTCCACCTAAGACAAGATCTAGGAGTCATTGTTTTCTCATGCACAATGGAAGTCTTTTTTATTGAAAACCTTTATCCTGTTGGGATCTGTCTTTCTGGTTTCTTTGCAACACTTATTTGCTTTTCGGGTTTGTTTCTGATCGTTGTCTTATTGGATGGAACCTTAGCACTTGAGTTGACTTCATTCAGGAATTTTGTTACACAAGACTCATGATTTGCACTAAAGACACATTTCTGACATGTCAAGCAAACAAAATGTTTGGATTCAGAAAAATTTCTAGAATTCCTAGAGTGTTCTGCTATGGGCACAGTCTTTGTCGTTACGCAACTACTCTTAGATGCAGGCAAATTCCTAGACTGTTAGTTATTGAACCTAGGTTTTGGTTTGCTACCATTCGCTGTGCTTTGTGATCTAGCAGAAGGCATCACACTAGGTTCTGAATTCCTACTGCTTTCTTGTGTCTTTTTCTTAGATTCCTCTAGGTAGTGATTATAAACCATGTCATTTAAGCTATACCTAGATGAACCATGTGCAATCATGTAAGGAGGTTTTGCAACAACAAATTCTATTTCCTTAGGCAAATAATGTGAAGTAACTGGTTTTGACAAATCGTTATTGACATCAACTTGGGAGGCAAACCGTGGCTTTAAAATTCTAGGTCGCTCATACTTAAACGCAGTCGGTTGTCTAACAACAGATTGGTTTTTATGTGGTTGTAAAACCGATTTCCCTAAGATTGATGATTTTGCAAACTTAGTATTCACACTATATCCTGTTAATTTTCTTAACTCATTTTTTAATGCTGCAATTGCAAATCCTTTTTCCGGAAGTTGAGCTTTGAATTCATCATTTTTAGCAATCAAAGAAGTTGTGTGTTCTATAGTCTTAGCTCTCGTTATCTTGAAAGAATCAAACAGTTCTTTGTAATGCCTTTTCAAAGTCTCATCTTCCTTAAGTAATTTAGTCACTTTATGTTCCAATTCAATGCTTATTGTTTCAATTACATATATGTCATGTTTAACCTTGGCTTCATTACTTTTTACTTTCGAAAATTAACCATGTTGCCCTTCTTTTAAAGCTTGATTTTGATATTTAAGTTCAAGATTAACACAATGTGCTTCCATTCTTAAAAAATCTTTTTGAAATTGGGCAACGGTCTTTTTGAGACAAATATTTTCAGATTCGAGAGATTGATATGAGAGTTCAGTTATTTGGTTATCAGTTAATTTAGCAGGCAAAGGACATGTGTCATGACATTGTTCAGCATTCTGGTCAACCTCTCCTTCATTATTGAATTCAGGTTGCTCAGTATGCTGTTGTCCTATAGCAAAGACATTGATTTCAGCAGTCGTTTGTACCTCAGCCATTGGCTCTTCATCATATATGGGTCTGATATCTGCATCATCAGCATGTGCATCATTCCCTGATCTGCTGCTTGTATCCTGCTCTTTTGATTCTGTCCCACTGCTTTTTGTGTCAACCAAACTAGCATCCAATGCTTTACTCGTATCAACCTTTTCTTCTGTTGTCTGCATCTGTCTTTCATTCACCCAGCTGTTATACTCTTCTTTATGCTTTGCTCTTTCATCAATCGACTTCTTAACAGATTCCACGTGTTGGATCAGTGTATCACGGAATTCTGGAATCGAGAGTTGAGTGTATTGTAGAAAGTAGTTGCGTGTCATTACAACAAATTCATCATCCAAATACATCCGTGACTTGATGAACATCTGAAACTGTTTCTCGAGTACTTTAAAAGAAGCCATGGATCCAATCTCTTGAAATTCTTCTTTGTCAAGTTGCTTTTCTAATTGATCCACATTTAGGAACATTGTGCCTATAAAAGTTTCAACATCTTGACCAAAGAGTGTTGCAAATGCACGTTTGAATCCAGACTCGGTTCGAGTTCCTTTTAATTTGTCGTGTGAAAGAAGCTTGAGGTGTGAATGAAGTTGTCGAAAAGATACCATGCAACTCTTTTTTGCTTTATCTTGAATTTGTTGCATTTGTTGTTCTTCCGAATTCGAACACGAAGATAAAGTATCTTTCGTTTCCATTGTACCGTGAATTATGAAGTGAAAATGATTTGTAGGATCTTAAGTAGATTTGTTGTGATTGAAGTTGTGGTAAAAAGAAAGCAATAAACGTTCACGGGATTTTACAAGTCTATGATTAAAACCGAGAAAAGAATTGTGTCTTTCGCGGGATTTTACAAAATCAATAGAAAACCGTGAATGTTAATTGATTTGGATTAAGGTTTGTCTGTTGTGAATTAATTGTGTTTAAGTCCTTGATTGATTGTGTTATGATAAGTGTTGGATCGATACAATGATTAGTGATTGTATGTTAAAAGTGATGATTGTTTGTTAGATTAGGTGATATGTTGTTTAATTATGATTTGGTTTGGTTGAAATGAGTTTACGTAATGAAGATAATTAGACAAAACGCAGTGAAGAATCTTGGACAAAACGCAGTGAAGAATCTTAGACAAAACGCAGTGAAGAATCTTAGACAAAACGCAGTGAAGAATCTTAGACAAAACGCAGTGAAGAATCTTAGACAAAACGCAGTGAAGAATCTTAGACAAAACGCAGTGAAGAATCTTAGACAAAACGCAGTGAAGAATCTTAGACAAAACGCAGTGAAGAATCTGCCAGAGAGACAAAACGCAGTCGAGAAAAACACGACTTTTTCCACCTAAAAATCACCCTTTTTAACGTTTTTGCTTGGTTTCTTTTGCACAACTTGATCCTAGAAGGCTATAACAACAATAAAAACACCAACTTTAACACCACAATCGTAAGAATCAAAGAGAGTCAAGAATGAGAACATAAACCTTCAAAAACTAAACTTTTGATCTAATCTAACCAAGAAAACGAACAAACAATCTAGCTAATCATCCCATGTGCTCTGATGCCAATTGTTAATAATCTCATAACACTTTTACTTCACCATGGTAACAAGAAGACGAGATGATAAGAATTGTAGAGAGCGAAACTAGAGAGAGAAAGTAGGAAGAAAATAAAGAGAGGTTGATTAAACTTGCAAAGTTACAAATGAGACCAACACCCTCTCCGATGGAGAGGGGTATTTATAGTTAAGACTAAAAGGCTTGCATGCCTTTAGTAATTCTACGGGCCGGGCTCGGGTTTAATTGGGCTTTCGCCCGATACACGTGACCGATTAGATTACAAATAAGAGCCCGTCTAGCCTATTACAACGTATATTAATTTAGTGACCGAGACCTAATATAGTTTTGAACGAACTTCCTTGTACTTATAAGTTTTCAAAAGTTACAGTATATACCCCTTGCATGAAAATGATTTACAAAACAAGTCCAAAATCCATAATAATGATATTTTTCAATATGAAAAGTTATTTACAGGTTATAGCTTATTAATATAAGCTAAAATATGAAGGTTTAACGTAACAAATGTGAGAACCGTGGTTTGAGCGGGTTAGTTTATACCTTTAGAGTTTAACTTATTACTCATTTTGTGCGATTCTTGTGTGCTATGTGATCTTTTTGGTTGTTAAGTGGTTTATATATGTGCATTATATCATTTTAGAGGTAAATGATTAAAAAAAATGTGCGAATAAGCCAAAAAAATTACAAAAGTACTAGATTTATTAAGATCAAAAACACCCGCGCCATGAGCCCAACACAAGCCCGTATTAAAAAACAAAAATATTAAACTCGAGGGACCGAGCAAATAACCAAACAAATAAATTAACAAAAAATAGATGCTCGCAGCAAACGCGTGGCCCTACTTTAATATTAACGGCGCAAAAAAAACCAGCTACGCCTAAGTAAAAAAAAAATTATTATTAAGAAAAAAATTAGCCCCACCGCAACGCGCGAGTTCTTATGCTTGAGCACACCAATAAAAATAACCCGCCCCGCAGCAACGCGTGAGGTACTTTGGCTTGTTAAGGAAATTAAAAGAACTCTTACGTCTTGTTGTTAACATAAGAAAGAAGATATGCTTTTGAATTTCAAAGTTGACTATAAAGAAATAATGATTAACATGTATCAAATTGGGGTATCGTGAATTTGGTTTTTGGGTACTGTAAGTGAATTTGTAGGGTCATTTTTTCTTATGAACAATCTAAAATGAGATTTATGACAACTTAATTTGGGTTTCATTCAATAACTAATTGATGGTTCAGACGATCATATTCATGATTCCTCGTAATTGTCCGGGTGGATGATGTATTATTATGAATACAGTGGTTTACACCGACACAAAGTTACACCCAATCGCCTTAAGCCTTCCTTGTATGTACTTAGTTTGAGTACATTATTGTTAGCACATTTGTAAACCCAGTTTAATGATTTGCTTGAGTACATAGTTGCTAAGTTGAGTCTTTTATAAGTGTATATAGTTTTGGGACGATTGGGATTCATGGTAGTTTTTATTTTAACTCCATGTTATTTTTGATCCTTTCAATTCGGGTCATTAGTTAGTTTATGTTTATGAGTTCTAAAACTCAAGTGTAGGGGTGTGTCTATAAACCCCAAGTCATGTATTATTTATGTTTCAGCAGGTGGCAGGGCAAAATATGGTACAAAAAATAGAAAAAAGTGAATAGAAAAAAAAAGAGAAAAAGAAAAGAAAAATCGAAAAAAATATAAAAAAAGAAGAAAAAAATGTACAGGCTGCCATCTTGCTTATGTTTATGTTCAAGATAGAATTGGAAAAGAAAAAGAAAGAGTATGATGTAGAGTTTTGTATATCTTAGTCCTAGTGTGGTCGTGTCTTGGCTTAGCAACGCCTTCACATGTATTCTTGTATATTAATTAACTCACCACCCCCGTTTCCATTTCCGTTTAACTTACACCCAAACATCACAACCTGTGGAAAACTAGAAGGGGGTTGAATAGTTTACCGCTTTTTAATTTAAGGTTTTAAAGTGTTTCTAAAAATTTTAGATTCGACTTTATGTGAATTCAATACTTGGCACATATAAACAATATACCTATCTAAACAATAATAACATAGAGTTTGAGACAGTAATGCAAGATAAAAGATAAGAGTAAGAACAAATAAACCACAATGCGAGGATTTATAATGGTTCGGCAACGAAGCACCTCTTCGCCATACTCCACTCCCCGAGCACCTAACTCGAGAGTTTTCTTCACTATGTCAACAAGCTCCCTTATGGCGGAGAAAACCCTCACAACTTGCTACACTGGTTTACACAGATATAGGGGGGGTTTTATATAAAAAAAAAAAAGGGGGGAAAAAAAAAAAAAAAGCTAAATGTCGAGATCTAATCTTAGCTAGAACCAATCTATCACAACACAACTTCACGATTTGTTCACGACTTCACAACTTCTTCACAGCTTCAAGACTTCTCACAACACTACTTATATCACAACTATCTAGCCCTACTTGGTAAGATCACCATGATATAACTATACTTACAAAGATCGCCAAGATCTAGCAACTACACAATTTTACAAGATTTACATGTTATGATATGAAAGCAATAATATTGCAACAACACACAAAGGTGTAATACTTCTTCACTTGATGATGGAAGTATTCTTCTCTTGCACTTGAGGAATTAAGCTTGGATCACTTGGAAACAAAGCTTTATGATTAAATGATCAAAGGATTTTAGAGAGGATATGTGGGCTGTTTTGGGCAGAAAGAATGAGTGCAAAAGGTGAGAAAATAGTGGGGAAAAGTCCAGTATTTATAGGACAAACTGGGGGAGCGTCTACCTAGGGGCGGTCCCCTTAAATAGGTGGGCGGTCCCCTTAAAATTAAGGGGGCCGCCCGTGTATTTAAGGGGGCCGCCCTAGACTAGGGCCTCCCCAGTTTGTCTTTTGTGTAGGGGGGATTTTCTGGAACTTTTCTAGCCGTTTTAGGTCTGAAAATTTGAATTTCAAAATGTTTATTTTGAATAAAACATTTCTTTTAATTGTAGAAAATGTTTTGTAATGTTTACAACATTTTATAAAAGTTTGAGGTTGAATAAAAATTTCCTTTGATCATAAAATGCATTAAGCATTTATTTATTCATACCTTTAAGTGATATAATTATCGAAATGAAAATTTACTACTAATTACTTGTTTACGTTTAATTTTACATTGAACGTTTTTATATTTTGTGATTATCAAAACGTAAAGACGTGAAAAATATTAATAATGTTTTTAGGCATTATATTTTGTCAACAATCTCCCCCTTTTTGATGATTACAAAATTTAAACTCATTAAATGTAAAATTATTTTAAACAAGTATTTAGTGAGTTTCATGTCATTTCTCCCCTTTTTTGTAGAATAAAAAAGACATCGTCGAGAATTGCTAGTTAGATCGACAGAATAATTGCTCCCCCTTGATGTGTGCTCCCCCTCGTTCGAGGGCACCAAGGAATCGAGCTATGGTTTCTTGGCTACAAAAACGAGTTAGAACAATACAAATATTTCTAACATGTAGCAAGAAGGAAGGAAAAATATGACAAGTGCAAGCAAACATCAAAGCAAAATTTGCTTCATTCATTTATGACAATGTGTGTGAACAACACACAAGCATACATAAATAGAAAAACAAATATGCTTTAGAAGCATATTAATACATCATAAAAGAAAATCCTAAATAGCCATAGAAGGATTTTTGACTTGCGTGGACAAAATGGTTTTAACGATTATTTGTAGGCATAATATGAAGTTAGTTGGTTGTTGATGGAGAGTTTGGAGCGGAGGCGGTTATGGAAGGGTAGTCTCTTTGAACTCTAAGAGGTGGATGTGGTCGAGTGAGGAGGAATTCAATCCAATTGATATCCTCACTTAAAGCAAGGAATTGTTTTTGGGTAAAGATGCAACAAGGGCAATACCCAACATGGGTTTGCCAAACTTGGCTCATGTTGAGGTTGTGTATGGGTTTAAGAGTAGGTGATGAGTGAAAATGTTGTTTTGTTACTGAGAGAGATGCATGGCTAAAGAGGTTTGATAGGCTGGTAGTTGATTAATGTCATCACTAGGCCTTCGCTACTTGGATATGGAGGTCTGTGTGTGAGTTTGGTTGTCACTTTGAGGTGGAGCTTGAGTGTGAGTTTCATGTGAGTTGATGGGTGAGATGGGAAGTGGAGGATGTGAGACACCTTGTGGTGGTGTGGTAGTGTTCTTGATGTACGGATTTGGTAATGCATTGATAGGGGTGAATTGTTTTCTTTGAATGGTTGAATGATGGAGGAGTGAGTGGTTTTGGCATTGGTGTAGGTAAGTTTACATTGAGCCCATTGGATGTGTTACAAGGGTTTAGTTTCTTCCTCCAAATGGGTTTCACACTCATTTTGGCTACCCTTGATGGTTTGGATGTGGGTTTGTTAGGAGATGTCATTGGTGAGGATGATTGTGATGATGATGGATGAGAATGTATTTATAGTGGAGGAAAGGTTTAAATTGGGAAGAATGAACATTTAAAGGATCAAATCCAAGAAATGTTTGTGAATTTAAGGAAACAGTAGCTAAGTCTAGAGGGTATTTGGTTAAAGGGAGGTGAAAATACTGTTTTACCCGTGTTTGCCTAGGCCGGTCCCCTTAATTAGGGGTCGGTCCCCTTAAAA